>JAKRGL010000037.1:0-176156 GCA_022392935.1 Ophiostoma cf. undulatum
CTTGTTCTTCTTTGGGCCCCCCCGTCCTTCCGCGGGTTTACCCCACCGGGGCGGGGCCTATTTTTTCCTTTTTTTTTTTTTTTTTTTTTTTTTTTTTTTTTTTTTTTTTTTTGGCTTGTTGCTTGTTGTCTTTTCTTTATTTCTTGAGTTCATGATCATGTTTATTCTTCTTCTTTGCCTGCCTGTTGGATGCAATCTTGATGATTGTTTCTGAAGATCACGATCGAGGGTTGTTAATGTTGGTGCCCTTACTCATTTGCTTGGCCACAAGTATTGCCGAGCTGGATGGGTGAATTTGCGTTTTGCGTTTTGTTTTGCATTTTGCATTTTATAGGCTTGCTCCTTGTTGTCTGTCCACTACACAGCCTTGACGAGGTTGACTCGGAGACGCAACGAAAATGACAGTACTTGGTATGCAGCCTACAGCCTGCAGCCTGCAGTGTGCAGCCGCAAACGTGCGTGCCGCCTGCATTGCATTGCAGACAATACGAGCTCTGATAATGCGAGACGAGAGACAGCAGCTAAGAAAGTGTCGGCGTGGCTGGCTGGCTCAGTTGCTCAGGCTTGCTAGCCTCTATCTGATCATCCATCGCTCGCTGGACAACGCCTGGTTCCGTCCATGTGCATAAACCCGATACCTGCTTCCGTCCATCAGTGGCTCGGTGGCTCAGGGCCAGGCCAGGCCAAAGTGAACCACAGTGTTCGTTGGCGAATGTCTCCAGAGAAATAAATATAGAACAGCTGGACTGCGGCGAGCTGAGGAATGCGTCACTGCGTGTGGAAAGTACGTTGCAGATCACTGTACTATGTATTATTAAGATGATTTGTTTTCAACTGTTTCGTCCCTTGTCTTGGAAGGAGACTGTTGATGGCATGCCACCGTGGTGCAGCCGGCAGCAGCAGCAAAATACGACAAAATGGCAATGGCAAATGGCATGCTCGGTCGGCCGGTACGCAGCAATACGACGTCAGTACCTCCCTGGTCATGCGAAACTGCGGGGATATACTTGTACTGTAAATAGAGAAAGAGGTAGCCTGGATGACATCAGAATCCGCCTGAAGAAAAGAGTGGGGATGTCTCGGGCCTGAACTGTACTATGTATCTTACTCTGTAATACCTGCGACTGTACATAGCAATTAATCCGCTGGACTCAATACCCTCGACATAAAAAGAGGAAGGAACAAGAACAAGAGAACGACGGGGGAAGGTGCAATGCACTCCCATCAGCCCATATTACTATGATACTACTATGTATGTAAGTACAGAGTAATACTGACCAAGAAGCTTGCGACGACTGGGCGGAGACAATTTGCCAATAAAATACGGAGCAACAAGAAAATACCAAGATCCTACACCGTATTCAAATGCAACAAAGTATCAGTACTTGCCAACGGCCAGGGCTCCATACTACGCGTAGCGTGCACGCAGTGCGACTCAAGTACCCATTTGCCCAGCAAGTACCTATCCGAGCCTTGTATCCTGGCTGCTCCCGGCTGCTCCTGGCTGCTCCCGGCTGCTCCTGATTGCTCCTTGTGGATGGCACACTCCCTTTGAGGTGGCCCAAGAAACCAAGAGCGTTGCAGGGAGATGAGGTTTAGCTTGGCGCGATGGGCAAAAGGGTGAGAACTGCGAGAGTGGGAGTGGAAATGGAAATGGGATGGCAATAGACAACTGATAGACAAGGCCAAGGGGATAATCAGGGTAATCGCAGGTCGGTGGGCGGCGTCATCTTGCAATCAAGTTTTGGCGGTTTGGCGGCTTGATTATGATAGAGAAAATCGAATTATACTAGTAGAAGAACTACAGTGTTTTACTTTCGCAAGTCGTGGTATTGTAAGAGAACTGCATTTAATCGGTATGGCTAAATACATAAATGGAAATCAACTATTCAAACCACATCGGCAGGTGCGATCCTGACAGCGGGACTACGGACTAGTTGGCTCTGGACTCTGGTGTTTTGCTGGAGTGCTACTCCGTGGAGAGCTAAGTGCTAGTTGAAACAACGCTGCGCAGCCAAACTCGTACTGCAAGCACTCCCTTCGGTACGACTGAATTCTAGAATGTCATAAAATGTCATCGAGGTCAGTAGAAAAGTAGAATGCTGGACGCATGGCACGGCAGCAAAGGGAGGTCCAAGTGGGTATCTGGTGGGCATAAGGACAGGGAAAAGGCGTGGAAGTGAAGTGGAAAAACAGGGCAGCTCTCTCGAAAATAGAAGGGAAGGAGCGGGTGGGGGTGGGCCAGTAGGCTGGGTGATGCGTCGTCCATACCTCCCCTTTCCCAGATAACGATTGTAATACAATAACAGATAAAAGGCTCTACTACTATGTATGTATCTACCCTGTGTACAGAGTAGAATCTGTGAGATATAGGTAGTACACGGTACAGGTAGCACACACATAGCACTGATTAGGGGGGACAAGCTCCATAATTAGGGCAGATCCAGAGCGTCTTGCGCAACAATGCCGCGCAATGGAGAGTGTGGAGCAGAAAACGTGAAATTACAGGAACAGACAAAAGAAAGAAACATTTCAAAATATCAGACAGAAGAGAGATTAGGAATAAGCCTGCGAGAAACGGGGAACAAAAACAGTCTATACTATACACAGTAGAGTAATGGATAGTACTAAGTAGTTAGGGGAGTTCCGGGGCTACGAACGAACGAATAAGAAGGAGCGAATAAAAGAGGAAAGAGCAATGAGGAAACGAGCGAAAAAGAGAAAACAGGTGAACGCCGTAATCGCAATAGCAAAGAGCTTTGGGCCCGACCTATGCGAGGGACTCGCCGCGGCCACAAAGAAGGTCGGCTGGGACTATTATGCCAAGCTCAGTTGCAGCGATAACAGAGACAAAGAGGTAAGCAGCGACGCAGAGAAGATGGGAGTGCGTCTGGCTGTCGCTACGGAGCAGAGACGGAGCAGAGATAAGAGCATCTCGTAGCTAGGCTATCTCGGGCTAAACCAATTCGGAATCAGAAGCTAGCAGAGGCAAAGTGAGACAGTGAGAACGAGACATCGAGAGAGATAGTGACAGCCAAACAGAGTAAGACATGCTGTTGCTCGCTGCCATGCGAAGCAGAAACAGCAGGGAGAACTGTTCCGGCCCAGTGCTGGAATTGGACAGAACGAGACCTCGCCGTATGGAGCTGCCTCTTTGGTTCGACTTTGCTTTATTTCTACCTATTACCACTAAAATAGTGCTGTACTATTTCTGCCACAGTGGATCGCTCGGTACTTGTGCCGTCGCTTGTTGCTTGACTACTCTATGTATCTTATGTACTGTATTGCTTTCATAACGCCTTACGAATAGTCGCGAGTGCATTGTTTTACAATCTCCTCTACTGGAGTCTGAGAGCCTGGCTAGGCCCTGCGCCGTCGCCAGCCCGCATCCACCCACCCTCTCGGGCATTACGCGTACACTGTCGACGAGCTTGTCTTTCATAAAGATGTGATATTGTAATTGCGGTGGAATTGCAAGTCTTTTTCCCCTTCTATTCATTTCATTTCATTTTCTTCTTGACAGTATTTTGGTGTTTTTCGCAGTCTTTACACAAAATCTCGCATCACTTAGTCATCTATCATAATCGCGCACAAAGAAAACATGAAATTGAGAGAGAAAAAAAAAAAAGGTTTAGCATCTTCTATTTTGGGAACAGATGTTGGCTCTAGGATCTAGGCTCTACTCTACGAAATACTTCCAAGTAGCTCTCAATATCTAAAAAGGTACCGGCCGCATTGCGCGTCCAATACAATCACGATCGCATGAAGAAAAATGGTCTTTTTTTTTCTGTGTTTTCCCCCCCCATTGTTTGAATGGACGTTGCGTTGCGATGGAAAGCTTTGAAACGAGCCGGTCTCTAGTTTGAGGTCTTAGCATTTCTGCAATACTGCATCTGTTGGGAGCTTTGTCTTGCCACCGACTTGCCTCCTCCCCTCACGGCATGGCTGGAACTACATATTGTTACTCCGCGGATGCCGGTGTCAGGAGAGGAGAGAGATCGGCTATCGGTTGGCGGCCGTCTTGTACTCTGTATGGTATGGTGTGCTAGCAAGTGTGAGCGGGATGTCTCCCGTAATAAAGTAAAACAAGAGATGGAGTAGGTGTAGAGGACACTGGGGAATATGCAGGTACGTGCTCATTGTTTGATATGGAGATGATGACCGAGAGCATCTGTCAAAGATAGTATGATATTCGTAAATAGCCAGTACACACACAAATCAGACAACACACAAGATCAAGATCTCGATAATAGCCACATGGTCTCGTGAGAACAGTAAAAGAGACCATACAACAGAGCCGAGGAGAAGCCGCATAAAGCAATTCGAAGCCAAGTGAGAAGAAATAACAGAATAAAAAGAGAGGAATAACCAACCATCGCCACCATCAGGTGCGTCGTTCATTACACATCTGACTTGAAAGTATGTCATGTCACATGGGGCAGTGCTCTGCTTTCAAAGCGATCTCCTGTTTGCTCATGGCTGCCATGCGGCCACTGCTACTCTAGTATTGTTACTGTAACAGCGGGACGCAGCGCGAGTAATGAGTATTACTGGGTAATGGGTAACTGACGGGTAAATGGGCGGCCTAGGTGATCAATACTACTGACATCATACCTTGGATGTGTTGATGGATTATAGGGATTAGAATGAGAGACAAGAGGCAAGAAAAGCAAATAGAGAAATATCAGACAGAAAACAGAATAGACAGAAAATAGGAAGAGTAAAAAAACAGGTTTCTTGCCGTATCCTGCAGGAGGAGGTTGCATCCGTGTAGCAGCGAGAAGAGCCGCCAAATGCAATACGAGAACCCGGGTGAAGACGTGCATATGGTGAGTGAGCACGAAGCGGTATTGTGGGCAACAAGAATCTCTGCGTCGACGTGATCACTGCTGCTCCGTGGTGATGCATATGTATGATGGCCCTCCTTTGTCGACAATACTCGATGCATTGTCGCAGCTCACTCGCTGAACAGCAATATCTCGAGCCTTGCAGCAATACCGCGCACGGCTTCAGTCGTGGAGAGTGCCTTTATATGCTCTCTGCTCTTTTTCATAAGTGGCAGCCTGGAGTAACTTGGATCGGTCTGCGGCAGACACCCTGTATCTTGGGATAGCATGGGACAGCACCTTAAAACCCAAGCAACGCAGTAGACCCAGCACTGCTTGCAAGAGCGAGTTTGAAAAACTCACCTGCCTCCTGGCAGGAAAGTAACTGTAGATAGCTTTTACCTACTACCCAAGATCACCCGCGAGGCCGACATATAATGCACTTGTTCGTAGTGACTGTCGGCTGAGCTCGCCGCAAAATGGGAAATGAGCGCATATTGTAGAAGCCGCCGGCTATGCAGGCGCCATCATCACGCACCATGATAGACTTGCTCGTATCTGACCGTAATAGAGGGCTTCACGGGCATACTATCTCCTCATGTGTGAACCAAGAGAGGATGTGTTCATGTCTGGATACGGTCTCAGCCATAGGCTCAATCTCTTTTCACCACCAGCACCAAACTCTGTTCGCATATCGGGATATTTGAGGCTTCTGATCAAAGCTTATCTGTCGGACGGTGGGAAGCAGCCGACTCGACGATTGCCTCACATCAATGCACCACGGCACCCAAGAGGAACAATACAAAACGACTACAAACTGCTGATGGCTAAAGTATCAGTGATGCTGTATAGTCATAGTGTTGGCCATATAGGGCATGCGCATTGAGGCCACCATATGGAGTAGACAGAGTCTTCCTCCAATGCAGATAGATCCTCCTGCAGCTCTCTCTACCAGCACTCGGTTTCAACCTTTAACATACCGCGATTGAATACTGTACGTATACGTAGATGATGCGCATTTTTACATGCTCGCAACATGCATAGGCTATAGCAAGAATGATTGATGACCAGCCTCGGACCATGAGACCGGTCCCGCAGGGACGGTAAGCCGACGATGACTGACACAACAGATCATTCAGCCTCGTGTTTTAGCTGCTTGATATTTGGCGGCACTTCCAAACCTTGTTTTTTGTTCCATGCGGCTGCATGTTTAAGCATTAAGCAAATCGGGTGTGGCGGGAGACTTCCGTAGAGAGATGTAAATAGAAAGACAAGCTTTGATGGATAATGCAGGACGGCGGGCTTAATTCATTTCGTTTCATATCGTCTCTGGTAAAAGAATGATATGAGTAAAGTGCCAACATCTCAAGTCAATCCCGAGTCGGGCATATCGTGAAGTGTGCCAATACCTATGCCTTATCCTGGCATCGTTCACCCAAGCACATTATCTGCCTCTCAGTGTATGTAAGACGATGTGTGCCGGCCCGGTTTGCTTCGAGTTGTCTTTGTGTCCCTGTTCGCACTATTGCCCAACTGTCCAAATTACTGCTTCTCTTCGAGACTCGGACTTCAGCCGAAGCACGACTTCGTATATGCCGGCCACGTCCTGCTTTTTGCTCTGCAGGCTGCAGCTGCACAAATGCTGTGCTACTGGACGCGAAAAAGGGGCCCTCATATGTTCTTATTTTCAATATTGGCTAACCAACAGTAGCGCAGTACTCGAGTAAGAAAGTGACAAGAGGCGTTTGCAATCTTGCCAAGCACTTTGTGATATTGGCTGATGTCGGACTGGATAGACAAAAGGACAGCCAGGCCAGGGGAAATCGCCATGGCCACGACAAAGGCTTCTTCGTCTTTTGGAAAGCATAGTATCAATATTGTACACGCACATAAACACCCGTAATGCGCATGTACCGCAATCATTCTTTTGCCGATCCTGCAGGACGCCGTGTCGTACTTGCAGGGCAGCAATCACACTTGTGTAACTGCAAACCGCCAGCCAAAAGATCGCTGAAAACCTATTCGCTGCCGTTTTGGCTATTGTTTCGCTGTTGCCTTGTGCGTGCGTAGTCAACCTGACAAAAGTAATCAGTGACAGACCCTGCCTGAACAGATGAAAAATCAGACACTTGGGTAGAATGGCGCAGCTGAAAACAGGCCGGAAGGCTCGCCGATGGCCGGACTGGCTGGCCTCCCAGCCTCACTCGATCCTTAGCCCTATCACCCCATAAAGTCCAGCCCATGTCTCATGTCCTGATTCTCAAATTGTCTAATCGGCGACAATGACGTGGAATACTTGTCATCCGGGATACCGGGTCACCTTGTGATCAGCTCGACGTTGACAGTAAACCCGATGTCAAGGCTGGAACAATAAAGCAATTGCGTCGGGTGGACGTCCAGCTCTGTATCTGGCCGTGAGACTATCCCTCACATTTGCAGTATACGCGAAAAGAAGTACACTGCATCCCAAACAGTTCCCATCTCGCTTTCTCTGTCTTCCTCTTCCACTTGGCCACCGCTCGAAGCCCCCTTTAGCCCCCTTGCCGCACGGGTACTGGGGGCGGTCGACGGTCTGTGGCGACATTCTGTTAGGGATGGAATTAGACATGTTCGTCACCGGTGATGTTAAACAGATGTCAACCGAAAGACTTGAAAATATGAACCCGAAAAAGGAAGATACTAAAAAAACGAAACTGAAAATGAGATCGAAAACAGAGAATTAAAAAATTAAACTAACCAAACCTGAGCACATCGGCTTCACTGGAGAATTATTGCACTCAGACTCTGCAAAAGCAGCGCCCCCAATGCGAAGGTAAGATACACTCGGCAACCCTTGGAAACAGACTGGTCCTCTGATTTGCTGCATGTACAATTCTGGGTCTTTGCACGGAGTAGGCTATGCAGGTTTCGCAGATGGGCCGACCAGCCTCGAGAGCCGGTCTCGTGCTCTTATTCGCCGGCGGCCACCTGCGTGCTAGTTACGTCCGGCCAGAGTGGTGCGTAAGAGGGTGTGTGAGAGAACGAGGGTGGAGGGACTGCAGCGTGGGAGAAAAGGTCAGTGGTCAGGAGAGAGGGAGAAAGTGGAAGAAATAGGGGTGGGATACGATCAGTAAGTGATACTTTTTTCTTCTGATCGAGAAGGCAAGCACAGGTGAACAATAGTCGTCCATCGGTCTTGCCTATTTTTCTCGGTGAGTCCTTCCCACCGGCGGTGATAATTCTTGATGAACTGCAAAACTTTAATGAAAAATATCAAAAACGGAAAGAGCCACGGTCCACTAGGTTGCTACTATGTAAAGTGCACGCAGGATATGGATAAAGTGTTACCGCTAACTAGTTATTATTTCCTGGGTCGGCACGTTGTGTTCTGGCCTTAATAAACTGGCGCAGCGGGAAGGTGCGGACCTGTCCTTCAGCGCTATCGCGCGCTGGGGAATGGATGAATACATAGGAAGAAAAAGTAAGGAGCAACCCTCGCATGGCAGGAGCGCTGTGGGCACTAGGGAAATAATCGAACCATCCATAACGACACGGCTAAAACGTAACGACGATGGCACAAAGAAGAAAGAGCGACTTACATGCCTCTCCCTATCTCTTCTCCCCCCCCCAGCAAAATTAACAGAAAGAAGAAGGAGCGACCAGTGGCTGACTGAAAACAGGCAGAACAAAACTCGGGTGGCAGGAACGGCTTGGCTTAGGGGCGGGGGTCCGAGTCCAATTCGCTGCTGGAAGCAGCCACTAATGCAAGCAGAAGCCCGCTCAGTGGGCCCAATAAGACTTGATCAGGCCTATATAGTACTGAGTAGAGCATTGGCGGACGGACAACTGATGGCGACAGACATACTTTAATACGATGATGCAGCTTGATGTGCATGCAAGGAGTCCAGTCATGAATGCTGCGCTGTCTGCAGCAAGGACAAGGACACACTGTAACAATCCAGATGCAGTGTCCATATCGAGAAGGAGCGACCGTGGTCAGAGCCCAGACGTCGTCGTCGTCTCGTTCGTCGTCTCGTTCGCGCCTTCCCTGTAAAGTGTAGAGTTATCTTAAACGCACCCCTGCTCTTTCCTTTACCAGCCTCTTGTCTCTTCTGGCCTCTGTCGCTCTTTCGATTTTTTCGCACCTCTCACCTACATCGTGCAGCGCAATAGTCGTAATAGTCGCTCCCCTCCTTTCCCGGCCACCAGCGCACCTTCTCCCATTTCTTCTTACCTCTTTCCTGACCTTCCTCATATTTGCTTTTCTTCTCATTTACGGATTTTCCGCTTCTCTTCCCGCGCTTCAAAACTCTTACACGCTCATTCGCCCATACTATTTCTCTCTTCTCATTCTCCGCCTGGTTTTCTGTCACGGACACAGCATACGTTCATTTCCGCTCCTTTGGCGCTTTACGGCATCTGATCTTTTACTTTCGTCTGATCATTGCGATACACTGCTTCTCTTGCTCGTTGCGCCATGCGCCCGACTGCGACATCAGTGCCTGTAGTCCGGGCCTCGACTCCTTTATGATTGCGGGCATATTTGCCGTCTCGCAGGCTTGTTTTTTCCCCCAGGTTTTCAGCTTCTTCCTGTTGATAGCGACGACATTCAACACAGACAGCACGACACGGCCGTCACCAGCCACCGCCACGCTGGCTTCTGGAGGAGCGAATCCCAAGATTGATAAGTTGGCAGAACACTTTGCGAAACAAGACACCGACAGCCAACCAGCACGACCCGGGCACATACTTGCGCTGTTTTGCACGGCTCAGCTAGGCTATTTGGACAGCGTTTCAATCCACGGCAACATCTCGCCAGCGTCTTGAAAGCTGGAAAAGTTGCTCAAACCTCACACTTTGGTTTTTCCTCTGCTCCTCGGCACCTCTTCGACAATACTGCAACACGTCAACGACCACGTACCTGGACTCTCTCCACTTGCACCGAACCCGCCACTGCAACTTCCCTACTCAGAATTTTGACCGTGTACTCGCCTTATCGGACACGATTGCGCATATCACTCCCAGCCACCTCTCTCGTATCCGGCCTCACAATGAGAATCACAGCTCCTAGTTCCACACCATAGATGCTCTAGTTAAGGACTATTTACGAAACCCGGCGATCTTTTGGGCTCGGCCCGTCGACCAGCTAGTGCCAACACAATGAGATCACAAGCGGCTACACCAGCGCAGGTCGCTGATGGAGATCCGCCATCCACATCACACTCATCTGGATCGTCGGCATCAAACCATCAGATGAACTTCAAAAAGCACAAATCTCTACCGCATCCCAGAAAAGATGCGAAAGACAGAAAGGACACGTCGTATGGTAGCTTGCGCAGTACCCGTGCCCGGGCGGCGTTGAAGAACCAGGGCTTGCCTCTCTACGCGGCCGCGCCATCTTCGTTCAGCAGCGCTTCTACCGACGAGACAGCAGCAACAAATTCACAATCCTCCTCCAGTCTTCGCAGTTCGAAAAGCCGCTCCAAGTCGACTGGAAATGGCCCAGATATGCCCCCCACACCCCCTGCCCATTCCCGCAACTCATCGTCGACCTACTCAGCCTTGCCACCAACTACTACATATGTCCAGAGCCCAGAACGGAGTGCAGATGATGTGCATGTGCAGCTTAAGGCAGCCGCGCTTCCAGCAACACCTACAAAGCAAATGAGTCCTCCAACTCCAGACGTCACACCCCCACAGGCCTTGCAACCCGAAAGCCGCCCAAAGGGCCCGCCCCATCGACCTTCTCTGCGCGATCGCAACTTTTCCAAGGCTACTACCGACTCTCGTGCCGAATCCTTCAGGACTGCTCAGGAACACCTATCGTCATCGTCATCAGACGACGAGGCTACACTAGGCAAGCTGCGGCCTGCACTCGTTTCCACAAGGACGTCGGAGTCCATATCCACTGTGCGCCAACTCACCAACGGTGATGCCCAACCAGCGACAAAAAAGCGGCAACCAAAAGTTGTGGGCTTGGGACTGGGTCTGGAGTCAAGCCCAGAGTCAAGCCTCACACCACAGTCGAAACGCGATTTTGTGAGCTTTGACGGTGAGTGGGGAACTGGGAGCGAAGAGCTGGTGAAGGAACGTGGCGGCAATCTTGTCAAGAATGCTGCTCCAATTCACCAGGTCCCACATCGGAATGCTGGGAACCCTGACCGGGTTGTCGAAGATGCCATAGTAGCACCGACAAATGCTACAAAAGCTGTTCGGTCCATGTCCTTGCCTCAAAGAATTTTGACCTTCCCAACTCCAAACGAAAGTGCAACCCGTTCAGTCTCTCAAAGCCAAAGCCAACAGTCAGCGCGACAGCAACCACGACCAAAGCAAACCACTCAACCAGCACAGGTCACTCAACCAGCCCATCGCAGGAAAGGCTCGGACCAGCTCGGCATGGCTGCTCCCATTGTTGCTAATATGGGCATTTCGGCCGATCCTCTTGCTAGCGATAAAGTGAAGCGCTCTTCAACAGCTTCAACGAGGTCAACAGTTTCCACTGTTGTTGAAGCTTACTTGATGTCCACTCCGCCGCAGCGCCAACGGACCCTTCGTCATGTCAGGAAACAAGTTGGCCTGCGTGACTCAGGCCTCGATCTCTCGCCATCAAGCTCAGGAACAACTTCTCTTGCCGACGAGACTGCCAGGCAGCGACACCCCCCAGCCCCTGGCCGTTTGAATAACATTGCCGCTCACGACAGCATGCTATCCACTTCAACTTTCAACAGCATTTCAAGCCGGAGTGCAAGACGCGAAATTTGGAAATCCGGTGGCATCCCCGTCGTTGTTGTTCCTAACCGCATGTCATCAGTCAAATCAACAAGCCGCGAGCCCTCTCTCCGTTCTACGAGCAGCCGTCGATCGAAGCGCAGCCAGAGTTTGCACTCCGTCCCAGTTTCTCAAATGCCAAAAAGCCGCGACATGTCGCCAGCTGTGGACCAGCGCAGCAACCGTGGCCGCACAATGTCAGAGTCGGGAGGCTCTGCTAGAGATGGATCGGCACGAGGAGATCAGCGTACGATGGATTATCCGCCCATCGTTCCCAGGCGTACATCATCGCTGTCTGCTCCGACAAGTCGCAATGTTTCTCGGGCTGGTTCTCAGGCTGGGTCTCGGGCTGGGTCACGGACAGGATCTCTCACTGCCGAGAGTGCACATGCACAGGCCGCCATCATCGATGCCCATACCAGAGAGCAGCAGAAAGCACCCTCAACCACAGATGTACTCGACCAGGTCCTAGCAAAGCTTCAAGCCCCAAGCAAAACACAAGGCAAAGCTTCACTCAAGGCGCCCAGTATATTTCGTGAGAAAACCCCCTGTGAATCATCCAACCAGGTACCGAGTCAAGTCAGCAACAAGCCTCAAGAAGTAAAGCCAGCTTCGCGTGTTTCCGAGGCTCACGTGGAGAAGCCTGTGAAGGCCAGCCCAAAACAACAAGACCGTCAGCCAGCTACGGCTGCTCTGGAACTATTCCCAGAAATCAAGCCTGCACAGAGCTCACCCGCAGAGGCAATAATATCGCCAAAGTTACGTGAGTTTGGTGACCACGGGGATGATGTCAACTTTGAGAACCGCAACCTCCTTGACCCCCGGTCAAGTGTCAGCCGGCATGGGGACCGAAATCCCTCAAAGCACCTATCGCCAACCACGCCATTCTCCATAGTCTCAGTGGAAACGACAACATCACACCACTCTCAGGCGGAGGTGTCAGAGGCGCTTGCGGTCAACATCTATTCCCACCAGAATACGTCTGTGCTTGTTGTCAATCATTCGAACCGCCCTTCTGAGCATTCGGATGATTCCCAGCAAGACCACTTTACAGACTGCACTGAGACGAGCTCGCCAAAGCAGGAAATCTCCCCAGTGACAGAATCCGGACCGATCATTGTTCTGAGTCCATTTATCACTGAAACCAAGCCCAAACCCAAGTCCAAGCCCACTACCACTGAGGTCAGACCCAAGATTACAACATCTGGCCGCGGATCGGTGGACAAGGGCGATGTTCCTGCTACACCTAGCCAACAGCTCTTTTCTCTTGATGATGTCGATTCACCTTTAAGAAACCCTCGCGCTCCTCCGCAACCACCTGCCATCAACTTCATCCCAGCCACTCCATCGGGTTTGACACCTATGAACGAGAAGGGCCCGGATGGAGAGGAATACTTTAGCGAGAGTGATGTTGGCGGCAGGCCACGCCGTCGAAACAGTGTGTCTGTAGTTTTGCGCAGAGCTCTCAGTCGCGGGCGCAGTGCTACTACAGAATACGGCCCTTCGGCAAGCCGCAGTGGCAATTCTGAATACGGGCCATCTGCGAGCCGTAGCGGCGGTATTCTGTCCAGAACGCTGTCTTTGACTCGCGATGTGCAGAAGAGAGTCCGGTCGAAACGGCGGTCTGACTCAGTTGACAAGGGCAAAGGTTCACTATTTGATGACGAGCCAGTGGAAGAGGACAAGCTGCATCCTTTCTGGCAGCCTTCGAGCCACTGGAACCAGGATGATAATGGCGATGACGAAGGAGAGACGTACCGGTACCCACCTATTGACAACCGGCCACATCCGCCACGGAGAAGCCAGAGCCTGAGCACGCGCATGAAACGGACGTTTGCCATTCTTCCCCTGGACCACGACGACTCGTATCCGGCAACTGACGACGGTACTGACCGGCGCACTGTGAAACGGACACCCAGTGGCAACCTACGCGTGGTCAAGCATCTCAGCAGCTCAGAGTCGCTCAAAGAACGGTCAGAACCAGCAGCGGAAGACGGCCGGCCGTACACAGCACCCGATGGTCAGGGTGGCAAGCCCGGCATCTGGCGCAGCTTGTCCTTGGGTGCGCGCAGTGGCAGCACACGAGGACTAGTTGAGAAGCGCGCTAAGATGCTTCCCAATATCAGCGGCAAAATTGGGGAGTACAGCCCACATACGATATCACGGCGGTTCAGCGAGCGCCGGCGTGAGAAGCGGAGCAACGAGCTCCGACAGATGATCAGCGGTCCCCGGGAGGTCCGAGACGGCGTCGGCGAGGTGATTCGCCGGACCAACCATCGTTACGCATTCACACAGGCTCAAGCATAGACGGGCCTGACACCACGCTCATTCATGACACACGATAAAAGATGCACGACAAATGAAAACGACATCCTATACATACACCATTATCACGAACTCTTACGACATTGATGCCTCTTGCTCCTGTTTGACCTCTACCATTGCATTTTGAAAGGCCCAAATTTACCTCGCCTTTTGTGTTTCCATTTTTGTTTGAATCTCAATTCTTGATTTCCATGTTCGTTATTAACGGCCTCTTTATCATACCGCATCTTTTATTATTTAAGCCAGCTTCCAGTCTTTCAAGATCGCTTATATCCCCCAGCTGTTTCCGATCATGACACGATCCCACGACTCCATTTTCGTTCTCTTGTTTTTCGATTTTGCTTTATTATATGATCCTGCTAATTGCTTTGTTTATTGTTACTTGCGTATGTTTTTTTTGTTTTTTTTTGTATCGCATTGGTTTTCATATTTATCTGTCGATGTAGTCCTAGGCCATTGTAGTTTTGATTGTTGTTTACCGTTATATTGTTGTCTCATTTATACTGATTATGTTTGACTTGAGCTTACTCTGAGCCTTCGCAATGGACTTGTTTTGTTCTTTTACCTTTTACGTGCATAAATCACGCCGGCCTGGGCCTATTGCATTGAGTTGTCGGTTACTAGGGTATTATGTATTTGCTTTGGCCAACTGACCATCAACCGCATGAATCCAGTCTCTTCCCTTATCATATTATACAAAAGACAAAAAATAGTTGCTTTTCCCAAAGACGCCGCGATATCCCACGCATAGAAGTAAAAGTTGATAAACAAACATGTGCAACGGCGAGTAAAGTGCAATGCAATCAGACAGAAAACGAAACAACGGCAAAAATACAGGACAGGAAAGGAGCCACGCAAACTCAGCGCCTGTCTGCACCAGGCGGACCCTGCGAGTGGCTGCTGCCGTGTTGCAAGTACTGCGGCGGGATGGGCATCGGCGGCAGGCCGTTTGCACCCGGTGGCGGGATGGGCATGCCTGCTGGGAAGCCGGGGAAGTTGGGCAGACCGGCGGCGCCGTTTGGTGCACCGTGGATCGGTGGCGGGAAGGGGAAGGGCGGCATGCCGTTGGCGGATGTCGGGGTCTGGCCTGCGCCGCCGGGTGCACCGCCATTGGCGCCAAACATGTGTGGAGGAGGGATCGGCGGAAACCCGCGCGCGCCAGGAGCGCCAGCACCAAAGGCACCCAGGGGCGGTGGCGGCAAGTTGCCGTTGGCGTTGAATCCGGGAGGGATCGGAGGCGGGATGCCGCCCGGAAAGTTGAAGTTGGGCGGCGGGATGGGGAAACCGCCAGGAGCGCCAGGGGCACCGGGAGGGGCGGCGCCGCCTGGAGCACCGGCGAACGGTGGCATTCCGTTCATGCCGTTCATGCCGCGCGGGCCGCCGTTTCCCTGGAAGCGGCCGGGGCCACCAAATCGTTGTTGTGCTGCCTGGAAGCCTGGCTGGTTCTGGGGCAGCATGGGGTTGTTGTGTGCCTGGCCCTCGGCGGCGTAGGAGGATGTGATGGAGTCGATGACGGACTGGGCCTTTTCATGGCCAATTTCTGGGCTGTCAGAAGATTTTCAAGGCTTGAGGTGTGCTGTAGGGACTCACGTTGGTAGTAGTCGATAACATTGCGAAGATGGTTGCGGCCGGTATTGTGATCCTTGCGGACACTCATGGAGTCGTGCGTGAGGTAGACATCACAGTAGTCGCCTGCTTTGTTAGTTTCATGTTACCATCGTCGGTATAAAGGGTGTGTACTGTGTTAACATACAAAAGACTAGTTATTGTTAGCAGTGTTCAGCAAATGAATGGCTTGAAGAATCGCGATGGATGACTTACATTTCGGCATCTTGATGGCGGGTTGGGTGCGCGCAGATATGCAGCGCGTGTGTGGTATTTAGTATGTTCGAACCGTATAAGCGGTAAGGCTAGCAGATGGTTGAAGCAGGGAAAGTCTGCGGTATATTGGCCGGGAAAGTCGTGGCGCTGATAGAGCTTTGCAAGATCACCATATAACTTGGGCGTAGTCGCGATGCGGCGATTCGCAAAATGGAAAACGCCAAATAAAGATTATGTCAGCCAGGCTGTCGCACTGTCACGTGAGAAGCTATAGTGGGTCCTTTGGCACCCCTTGGGCCCTTGAGCAGCTGGCGTTTGCGGGCTCTCATTGGCCAGCGTGCTCCAATACGGCCAGCACGAGTCAGGGGAGGTATGGAGTGGACACGAAGTCTAGAGCTTTAGACGTAGTGCGATCGAGGCTGGGTGGCCCCTAAACGCGACTCTTGTACGAAGGTGTTCTTTTTTGTCCCCCCTGGCTTAACGACGACGCTTCTTCACGAACGACCAGAGAGTAACGACGCATCACGCATTATTTTGAGCTTTTCACTTCTGCCTGTTGTGCATTTTCATCCATCACGACCTGATCCCGACGATCACCTCGACGACGACGACGACCGCAGCTAGCTGTGACACCAACTGCATCTCTACCTCCCACCTCCCACCACTTCACAATGCTTGCTCAGACAGTGCGGCAAGGCCTGTACGGCCTTGTCCTGCTGGCCACCGCGTGCCAGGCCCTCAAGTTCGACCTCACTCCCACAAACGGCCACCCGCGCTGTATACGCAACTTTGTCACCAAGGACACGCTTGTTGTCGTCACTGCTACCGTCGGTGGCCACAAGGGCGATGGCCAGATTGTGAACATGCACGTACGTAGAGGCATGCCACACCTTAAGGACGATGCATAAAGACTGACACCCCCAGATCAAGGATGCTGTTGGCAACGAGTACGGCCGCGCCAAGGACATTGCAGGCGAGCAGCGCACAGTGTTCACATCGCACGCAGACGCGGCATTCGACGTCTGCTTTGAGAACAACCTCGCCCACCGTGGCGGCCACGATGCCTTCCGTCACATTGAGCTGGATATCGATATTGGCGCCGATGCCAAGGACTGGGCAGCTATCCAGGCCAACGAGAAGCTCAAGCCCGTCGAGACCGAGCTGCGGCGCATTGAGGAGATGCTTGCCGAGATTGTCGACGAGATGGAGTACCTGCGCCTGCGCGAGCAGAAGCTGCGCGACACCAATGAGAGCACCAACACGCGTGTCAAGTGGTTTGGCTTTGGCACGACATTCCTGCTGATCGGACTCTGGGGCTGGCAGATCATGTACCTACGGGCGTACTTCCGGTGCGTTTATTGTTGTTTAACCGTTGATTGTGCCTACTCGAACACTGCTAACAAGACAGCTCCAAGCATCTTATCTAGACGGACTGCTCCGGCGAGGTTGAGCTTCCCCTCCTCCATCTATCCTCTGTCCTTTCTCGCTCTTCCCAACAGCTCGTCGCGACTTTTAACAGCTCTTCTCAGCAACTCTTTTCACAGCGGCCCGTCATCCTCCGCGTCTGCTATTTACCACAACTATTTCTATCTAATTTTGCCCACGCACGACACGACCAGCATCCTTTGAACAAGCAACAAGCAGCACATCACACACAAACATAAACCATAAATCATAAAATACAAAGCTCAGAGCAGTGGCCACGCAGGGAGCAACAAGGGACGCCCCAAGGGCACCCTGCCGTCCTCTGCTCTTTGCATCTTTTCTTTTTCTTTGTCTCTCCTACTTCGAGACCGAGAACAGGAGACGGGAATCTCGGCCAGGGCGGCACATTGTTGGAGGCGTTGGCTTTTTTCAGTGTATACTATGGAAACGAATAGACATGGCAAAAAATACAAGTTTATTATTGAATATGCGAGCACTTCTATTCTGTTGTGGTCGTTGATATGTATTATGATGAAAGCAAAGACGTCGAAAATGTGAAATATTGGCACGTGATGCTGTATTACTAATGAAGCGTATGTGGCTGCACATCTTGCATTTCACTTGATTGCCAGTTGCAGTACATATTTTTAATTTATACTCAACAACAAGCGATACAGATTCAATCGATCAACCGATCAGTTGACGTAGACTGTTCTGCGTGTGAAAGGCGGCGGCCGGCTTTCGCTCTTTCAGCGTATCATACCCACTATAAAATAGTGGTGAACCCCTCAAAACGACCAAAATGACTAACGACGGGCCCCAACGCAGCGGCCGCCACGGCTAATGCCGAAAATGCAATAACACCTGAAGTATCTTGAAAAGAACCATAGCCAAGCCGTTTGCAACCTCGTCATCACACAACCACGTCCACAGCCATAGCCACAAGCAACGTCCACACACTACCGCTGCTATGCATATTCAACGCATCCTCCGCCCCGCGCGGCTTGCATCTCTCCGCCCGTCGCTGTGCATCTGCCAGCGCCCTGCCCGCGTCGCCTTTTACTCCTCTTCTTCCTCCTCCTCCTCCAACAACAACTACAACAACAGCGACGCCTCCTCGTCCGTCAGACACTCCGGCCCCATTGACCCCCAGCCGGCCGGCGAGCTGCAGCTGGGCGAACTCCCAGGTGGCACATTCCGCATCGAGCCCCTGCGCCGCGTCGGCGAAGACGTCGCCACGACCCGCGCCCGTCTTCTGTACCAGTCGCGCAAGCGCGGCACCCTCGAGTCGGACCTGCTGCTGTCGACGTTTGCCGCCGCCAACCTCGCATCCATGACCCCGGCGCAGCTGGAGCAGTACGACCGCTTCCTCGACGAGAACGACTGGGACATCTACTACTGGCTGACGCAGGTCGAGGAGGACGAGCTGGCACAGGCGGCCAAGGCGGCGGACGCCGAGGCGGGCGGGGCCAAGGGCGAGGGCAGAGGCATCCGCGAGAGGCCTGCACACGAGTGGGCACAGACTGTGGGCACGTTCAAACCGACGTACCGGCCGGTGCCGGAGCGGTGGCAGGGCAGCGAGATTCTGGCCCTGCTGCGAAAGCACGTCCAGGAGCGGTCGGCCGACGGCGTGATCGGCCGCGACGACGGCAGTGCACAGGCGACGCTGGGTGGCCCGAAGAAGAAGGGCATGGCGTTTATGCCTCCTCTGACGGACCTGTCGAGGGACTAATGTTGCGTGAAAAGCAGAAGTAGAAGTGAAAAGAAGAACGATCAAGAAAAAAAGGAATCACAAATAGAGCAATGTACGATAGGCTATACCAAGAAGAAAATCATCATCTTCATTATGAGAATGTGAGAGAGAAAGGAAAGAAAGAAAAGTGGTTGACATGTGAAAACGTGAAATCGACTCTGCAGGGGTAAACTTGCAGAGCGTAGAAAGACAAAGGAAACGCGAAAACAAAAACAAAACGACAGCAAAATGGCAGAATGGCAGAACGGCCAGAAAGACAGAACTGCAAGACGGAAGACAATGGCCGCGCCCTGATATACTAAATACACAAAACGCCATGGTAGACAAGAACATCACTACCCTCCGTAACACCAAGCCGGGGAAAGAAGAATGAAAGAAGAATGAAGGAAGAAAAAGTCGAAGAGAGACACGAGGAAGACAAAGAAGATGTACGAAAGAGAAATGATGAACAGATCAGCTGCCACCCTCGTCGGGCAGGATCCTGCTGAGGCTCCGGAGAACCTCCATCACCGGCATGTCCTTGGTACCGACGGCCGCCTTCTCGCGGTCTTCGCGGGCCTTGAGTTGTGCCGCACCCAGTCGCAACAGCAGGTTGGCCTCGCGGCCGGCAACGGCAACACGCTGGTCGAGGACGTGCACATTCGACGCCAGGTGGTCGACCTGGAAGGGCACGGATGCGCGCAGTTTCGCCAGACGCTGCTGTATTTGCGCGCGGAATGCTGCGGATGCCGATAGTGACGTCTCGTCCGTCGCGTCGGCCGGCAGTATGGTCGCCAGCATCTCGGCCTCGCTGGCGTCCAAGAGACTTGCATCGGGCACGGGTGCCTTGGCCGGGTCTTCGCCGGGCGTGCGCAACGGCTGCAGCTCTAGCGACGGCTTTGCCAGCGCCATCCACTTTTTCTTTTCCTCTTTTAACCTAGGCAGTTAGTTAGTATATACTCCGATTGTGTGCATTAACTCCAAAGGCTTACCGTTTTATCCGAGTCTCGAGCTCGACGATCTTCTCTTCGTGCTCCTGGTTGCGCGGGTTCGGCTTGAAAATGACAGGCTTCTTGGGCTTGTTCTTCTCCGCTTCGTCTGGCAGGTCGTCGCGGCCGAACCAGTTGGAGAACTCGGCCCGGTTGGAAAAGTCCTTGAGCAGCTGGTCCTGGATCGCGCGCGCACCCAATATGGCGCTCGAGTTCAGCAAGCCGTGCGGTGGCTTCTCCGAGAGCGCGCGCTCGCCACACCACATGAGCAGCTGCCGCATGCGCCTTGGCTCTGGCAGGCCCTCGCCCTCAATGTGCTTGAAGAACTCGGCCGCGTCCACCTCGCGATGCGGCAGTGCACTGTGCCCATTGTCGATGAGCGAGCTCGCGCGTCGGCCGCGCATGCCCACACTACTTCGTCGCTGTCCATTCTTTCGCCGTAGCTCCTTATTGCGGTTGATGATTGGCGTGTCGCTGAATGGCAGGGAGATGGTCTGGTGTGCTGCCGGGTCGCTTGGTGATAGCGGCCGTACGGGGGTCCGCCCTCTGCGTTCTTCTTCCTCTTCGACATTATTGACTTGGTCCGCCTCGTCCTCTGGCCGCCGCTTCGCCGTGCTGCTCTTTGGCTTGCGTCCTCGGCCACTGGCGCGTGGTGCTGCTGGCGGCGGTGCTTCCTCTTCATTCGTCTTCTCAGACGCCGCCGGCCGTCCTTTTCGTCTTGGCTTGGCCGGTTGTGGATGTGCTACTGTCTCGATGTCGTCGTCGTCGTCATCCTCTCGTGGCGTCGGCGGTGGTGGTTGTGCTGCCGCCTTGGCTGACTTTGGCCTGCCAGGCCTTCGCGTGGCAGTTGGTGTCTTGGTTGTCGGCGCGGGTGCTTGGTCTCGTGCTTGTGGTGGTGGTGGAGATGGCGGTAGTGCGCGTTTCCGGCCGGTACTCTGTCTCTTCTTTGCTGCTGCTGGCTCGGCGGCAGCTTCTGGCTCGGCCGTCGTCGTCTTGGACCGCTTGGGTCCGCGCGAAAATGTAAAGTCGCCATCTTGCTCGTCGTACACAGAAGCTATGCTGTTAGTATGGGCCAAGGCACTCCTTCTCTGTACACTCTACTCCTGTTAAATCAAAACAGCAACTTACCAATGCGTTTGCTCCGGCGCCCCGCCTGGTTGCTCATGCTCAAGTCCTCAAGCGGTACCCGTGTCCGCACAAGGGTCGTCATCCCCGGGGGTAGAGTCTGTCGTTATGTCGTTCTATAGCTCCGTCGTTGCCTATGTGTTGTCGTAGGTGTGCGTCGTCAGGTCAATGTATGTGATGCATCGACTCGATTAGTCAATCGTCGTGCGCCGCAATCGGCCCCGCGTCACGTCGCGTTGGTAAATGACCCTCTGGCTGTCGCTTCCCGCCGTCGCTGCAGTCTGTACAGTTCCCTTGTTTCTGCCAGTCTTCTCCTTGTCGTTTCGGCGATTTCCGCAGTGCCGCCGTGGCGCCGTCGTGTCGTCGTCGCGGGTTCGTCTGGTAGCTATTGACGCGTCGTGTTGCGATGCGCTTCCAGAGAATCTGCAAAGAAAGAAAAAAAAGTCGGGTCGCGTAAATTTGCCGAGCAATTCTTGTAGACTTGTATATTTCTCTGCCGTGGCCAAGGTCCGGGGGTGGTCGTGGGTGTCGTCGTGATATATGTGTATGTATGCTTGTTACCGATTGCTTTTACTTTGCCTTGCCTGCTTTCTGCCGCTCTCCCTCACTATGGGCCTCGCCATTTCTGCCCCCTTCAGATTCGGCCATTGTTTACGCGCGACGGGATCCACGCACATGATTGGCCAGATATTGTGGTCTCGCTAGCGGGGGACCAGAAAAGTATATTACTAGCATTTTACAGCCACGCTAGTGCACAAATGGAAAGCGTGCCAGACACCCCCGGGTCACGTGTTTTCAATTCACCCTGCAGCCGTTGCACTACAGTTCTTCAGCGAACCGTCTCGATGCGCTCACCGTCAAGACGATTACAACCAAGATACTTCAAGTTTTAACAGTATGACTTATATTCGCTTGGGATCCGAGTGTCTAGGTGTTGCCTGTTTCAACAGCTCCCGTTCCCCGTATAGCACCTCATCCTCTTCCTTCAACAACGCAATGATATCCCGAAAGAACCTGATAAAAACAGAGAAACATATAATATATGAACAAATAGTAAGATTGTTCCGGGGCAAATAAGAAGTGAAGGCATATGACACGAAACAGCAAAATCAAAACATGAGTCATTGACAAGAGAGAGAAGAAGAGTGCGATCGACTCGAAACGCTCGCGGGGATGATAACAGGGTACAAAATTAATAGAAGAATAAAAGAAGGAGAGATATAAGAAGGAAGGCCGAGAAGTACGGAATAAATAGCAGAAGAGAGAGGTAATATGAATAAGAGACAGGTAGGGAAAGACATCACACCGTAAAGCAGTACCTTTTCAACCCCTTTTGTTTTCCCACCCGCCACAGCCCAAATGAGGGACGACCACCATCTATCCATGCATATGAGTATCCCGAGTACCCCATGTACACCAAGTATCACACCGGAGGGCCGTTCCCGTTTCCATTTTAAGAGCCGTATTCGGAAAGCCAGCCCAAACACCAGACACCGTGAGTAAAGGCAGCAAAGAAGACAGAACGACAAAGACAAAGAGACAAAGAAAATAAATGGCACACCAAGTGAAAGATGTAAACCAAGATCCCCCGTATTCCTGGAAATTTAAGAGGAAGAAGAGAAGAGAAGGGAAGAGAAGGGAAGAGAAGGGAAGAGAGGGAAGAAAAGAGGGAAAGCAAGCGAGATACCAGAGTGGTTTCTGGCGAGGGGGATACAACAAAAAAACAAATATAACGAAAAGATTAAAGAATGTGCAGAGAAAGAGGAAAACGGGGGATTTTGGTGCAGCTTAAAACGAAACCAAATTCAGCTTAGGAGAAACGTCTAGGGCCGCTGTTGATGCCGTTTGGCTGCATGGCATAGGGGTTGAACTGGTCCATGGGCGCCTGCTGGATGTAGGCAAGACCGTTAAGGCCCTGTTGCTGTGTGACGGGGCAGTCCTTGTGCGCAAGCAGCATCGTCTTGAGGTTGACAATCTCTTCCCGCAGCTGGGTGATCTGGCTGGCGAGCGTCTCGTTCTCCGTAGTGTACATGTCCACCTTGGTCTGCAGGTTTTGCAGCCACTGCTTCTTTCTCTGCCGGCACTTGAGCGCAGCCACACGATTCCGCTCGAGAAAGTTTTTACGCTTCTCTTCCTCGGTCATCTTGACCTTGGGCTGACCGTCCTTGCCCTCCTCGTCGTCATCATCTTCCGACTGGGAATCCATCTCATCTTCGTCCATTGGCGGTGGCATAGACGAGTGGCCGTTGGTCTTGGTCTTCTTGTTGGCATAGCCATTGCTCCTGGCGGCCGCGCTCTCCTGTGCCTTGCGCCGGTTGCCAGCCGTCAGGCCGGCATCGTTGGAGTTGCGCTTGCCGCGGCCCTTGCCGTTTTGCTGCGCCTTCTCACTGTCTTGCGATATGGCACTGTTGGCATCGCTAGTGCGACGGCCGTTCAAGGATGCCGTGTTGACAGGCCCGTTCGCGAGAGCTCCATTGCTCATGGGCATTTGCTGGCTGTGGCCGTTTGTCCGGCCTGGGACGACCGGAATGGGCACGGGTGTCTGCTGGGGAATGTTGGGCACGGACGCCATGATAGGCATGGTCTGGGACACAGCCATGGGAGCAACCATGGGTTGGGGAGGCGGCGGCGCGACAAAGGGCGCCTGCGGTTGAGCACTGCCACGACCTTGGGCGAGCAAGAACAAACTGTTGGCAGCATTACTGTCCTGGTCGTAAGCCTTTGACTCTTGCTTTTCCACAGGAGCAGGCGCCGACGTCGAGGCGGCAGAAGCATCACGGGACATGGCCGGGACGCTCGTCGGGCCCTGTGAGGGGGCAGCAGAAGTCGGTGGCTGGCCATTGCGCAGATCACGTTTTGAAGCAGCGGCAGCAACGGCTGTGCGACGGAAGTCGAGGGTGCTGGGCGTGGCACCGCCGCTCTGGAGCTGGGAAAACATAGCCTGTGTTTTGGGGCTTGCAGCCGGGAACATGGTGCCGCTACCGCCAGGTGTCATGCCGGTTCTGAGCGACGACTCGTTGGGAGTCGGGAAGCCGCCTCTGAGGTGAGAGTCGCCAAAGTAGTCACTCGTAGGGCCAGACAGCATGGCCGGGCTGAGGGGGCCCGATCTGAGGGAGCTGCCGCCCCAGTTGAAGGGAGTGTTGCCATCGTTGGGAAGAAGAGACGAAGGTGATGTGAGCGAGGCCACTGGTGGCAGTTTGGTGCTGCCATTTGGTGTGTCGGGTGGAGCACCTCCGAAAGATTGTTCAAAGGGGTTGGGCTCCATGCTCAGGGAACCACGGACATTAGTCGAAAAGAGTTCGGTGCCTTCGCCGGACTGGTTTGGGCGGGGAAGCGGTGCAAGGGCTCTGGACGCTTCGCCGTTGGTGTTGCCTTCGGTATTCATTGATGATGGTTGAGGATCTGGGGGGTTAATATGGTGGGACTATGGGGGAAGAAGCAATGCAGAAGAAGCAAAGGAGAAATAGGAAAAAGAAGGAGCATGTTGGCAGTAGTCGAGAGCAAAAGTCAACAACTATCGAGCAAGCCGTGTAGCCCAAGTCGATCGAGTATTGCAAATGTTTGTCGAGGGCAGTTGGCGTGCAGACCAAACGCAATAGTAAACTGTCGTCGACACGGACAATATTTTTGTGGTCACCCGAAAGTGGCACGAGCGGCGATCGTCAACACGTCACCGAGGCATTCGAAACGGAGATTTGACAGTATTTTCGAGCCGAGAACACGGCGTCATCCGAAGCCGAAGTCGAGCATAAAAAGCCGAAAACCGAGCGGTGGTCCGAAAGAGCCGATATCGAACCAACAAGAGGCGAATAAACAGGGGCGCACGTAAAACTCAAGAGTGGCACAGCGACGCAGCTGACGACGTACCTGAAGCATTGCTCTGCTGTGGTGATTTCGAGGCCCCCTTGGAGGTCTTTGGGGACGTCTTGGCCATGGCGAACAAAAATCAATCGACAAAAGAAGAGAACAAAAAACGAACGTGATAACAGCTTTTGTCGATAGATATTGATGATACCGATAAGAGAATATGGGATTGGAGATGAATTGGTGCAGAAAAAAATGGACGATGACGTTGATGCAATTGCGGATTGGCAGCGATGACGATATTTTTCGGCGTCGGGGCGCTTGGGTGTTTTATTAGGTCGTGCAGGCGCGGCGCACGCGAAAAATGAGCACAATAGGGGGCGTGCTTAGTGAGAAGGAACAGTGCGAACTAGGCAGGGGCGCACAGCGGGTTGTAGCGTGGGCGTTGGAGCCGTGGTCGAGACAAGTAGAAAGTACGGTCCGGTGGCAAGTATGAATAGAAGATGAATAATAGAAAGTGGCCGTTATTATTTCGTGTGCAGAATACACTGGCGTAGAGAGAAGAAAATGGCAAAATGGTTGAAAGATAATAGAGCGAAGAATAGGGGAAAGAGAGCAGAGAAGAAGAGAAGGCGCGAGGGAAGGAAGGCTGGTGACAGGCTGAATTGGGTATGAGGTCACTCGACGATTAGACGGGAAAGGAAGGAGCGACCGAGACAATAACAGCAGGCAAAGGACGCCGTTGATCACGATAGAGGATGGCAGGAGGGTATTGAAGATAGGATGAGAATGCGATTTACTATTCTCAAAGAACATGCAAATATGAGTGTAGTCTGGATGTGAATAGAGGCTGCGATTGTGCGCGGCCTGAATGGGTTCGGTGATAAGACGTGAAGGAGCCACAGCCACACGAGACAAGACAGGATGGAGACTGTCAGATCCTGAGCTCAGAAACGAGGCTAATAGACAAACGAGGTAGTAGAATGTAGATGGTAGACAGCAGATAATAATGCCAAGTCAAAATGCAAAACACTGCAAAACGACACTTGAAGCGGTGTTGACAAGAGTCAGAGGTTGGTGATGATGGTTCGGGCTTGGTGCGCAAAATGCGGATGACGACAGAGTTTGCGGGAAACTGCCAAAACAGTAGGGAGCGAAAATAATAGGGAAAATAAGGAATAGGAAAGAGACGAGGACAAAGTGACAACAGATGGGGGAATAGGAGGTGACGTAGCTGGAGAAACTGAAATACAGTGCGCGCCGGTGTGCTGATGATGTATATATCACACAGTGTCTAAACATAGGCACGGAGTACCGATTGCATTTCGCATTTCCACCATCTGCAGCCACTCTGTACACTTGTACAAGCTCGCGCGCGATTGGGGCAAATAGGTACAAGACGCGGGTGCGGTCCGCTTTTATTTGGGCAGGATAAGCCAATAGGAAGTGAGTAGAAGGGCGTAAAAGACTAAGAGAGAGAAAAGAGGAGTCTCAACTAAGTGGGACATCAACAGTGCACGCTGGTGCATATACACAGTGGATTTAATGGCAGTACAGTGCGGTCCACATCAGAGACGAGCACAAGACGACAGGCTAGCAGAGGCTATCTCTGATACGAGACCGTTATGTGAAGAAGCATGTTAAGGTGTAGAAAGGCTGATGGAATGGCCAGCGATGCACATTGCTTTTCAGTGGCATCAAGCTTGGTTTCCGTCATTTCGTACTGGATTAGAGTGTGCATTGTATGATAAGTGACAGGGTCGATGGAATCCAAGAGGCTGGTATTGTGACAGTGTTATTGAGCCACCAAGAAATGATGAATAAAAAGCATAAAAAAGAGAGAGACGAGTCGCGTCTTGTTATTGTTCGCCAGCAATCATACAGTGTCTGCAGGTCAAGCACACGGCTGCTTGAAATTGGGCCCAACCCCCCTGTCTGCCCTCGTGTTCCTTCTGTACATAGTAGTACTGTGAGTCTGTGTTCCTTCTCGAGCAGTCGTTCCTTCTCGAGCCAATGAATTTATATTTACCAGCTCATTTCCTCTTTAATCTAATTTATGTATTTTATGTGCTTTATGTACTTTATGTACGTTATGTACGTTATGTACTTTATATTTATAATTATAATTTCGTTAATGACTGACGTTCACCCGTATAATCCGTTCTCTTTACTCCGTACATCAGTCAAACACGGTCATATCTATACATACAAAATGTGCTTTGTTGTCGACGTTGCTAGAGGGTATCAACACATAACACAGAGGATAAGGCCAGCTGCAAGGCATGTTTGCGTCGTCAATACTATGTATGTGCAAAGCAATAACAAATAAATAAATAAAATCAATGCGACAGCGTAATATTGTATGGGGCAAATGTACCGGTCTACGTAATGGCTGAGCTTAAACGCGCTGCATTGCCAAAGACGGAAAGAGTCTGTACTATGTAACTAGCTATTCACAAACAGCAAGTGCGACTGAGATTCTTAAGCCATTGAGGCCTGAGACACGACTGCATACCCGCTCCATTGAAACGGCGTCCTCGTGGCTGAGCCGGTCTGCATCTGCATAGAAGTCAGTGGAAACAAAATCAATCAGAGGATACAAGCAGGTGCAGCTCACCGACCGAGACTGTCGCTGTGGGTTTTTGTCTCGTTCTCCAGACCAGAGTTTACTACCAGCCGCTCTTTCCTTCAGCGAGCCGACCTCCTTCCCTGTCTGTCATATTGAATTAATAAGCCGTAATTAATTTGTTGCAATCTTATTCCGGAGCGCCTGAGCTTCACCCCTACCTCGCAATATTGCGTCAGACGCTAAGACGGGGTAATTTTGGTGCTTATTAGGCGCTAACACCGTTGTGAATATGTGAAATGATATATTTTAGGGAGCAATGGAGCTCCGCCGAATCTGCGGCTTCATTTATCCTTTGCTGTTGCGTTTTTATTTCGTCTCTATCACTATTATTAACTCTCTATTTCTATTATTCTATTTCGCTTCCTCTTCTCCCCACTATGGACTCTACGTTTGTGGAAATAGGCTCTCAAATATACAAATAAAAAGATTGCAATGCACGGCGACATCATAGCGAGGCAGACGGCGTCACCGAGTTGTCAAGTCGCGACTGTCCTGTCTGCATCTACACTCGGCATAAAAAGCCACATCAGTCTCTTCTCTATGCACATTCGACCCTTACTTGCCATTCTGTAAACAGTCAGTCGGCTGCTCGATCTGTGACAAACATTGATGACGTAAGCATATGTGGTAACGTGTGCCGAGGCGCTGTCCACAGAGTCTCCGTACATGGTTCTCACCTAGACAGCAAGGTGAGCACGGTGTGGCTGGCCGTACAGGGCACTCTGCACGGTACCGTAGCTTACACAAATTATGGGGCTGGGATCAAAAGAGGTATCCTAGAGAGGCAAGAGCGATCGAGACTACTCTGTAAAACAGCCAACCGGAAAGGGCAGGCATCTCTGATTGCTACAGCCATTGTATATTCCGCTGGTTTGCCCTCAGGCGCTCTTTGCTTTCTTGTTTTGTCTCACGTCCATCTTGTCTGTGATCACGATTATCTAACAATTGGCTGTCGACTCCTACGCCTAAAAGACTTTACCTAGGAAGGCAGACAGTACAGCGTGGTGTCTGCCTGTCAAAGAGGCCGATTTGTTGTCATGGCAGATCTGAGAATAGTATGGCAAATCGACCTTGGATGCCTCGGATGCCCTGAATTGTTCCAAGTGCCTTCCTAGTTGTCCGGGCTTGATCTAGCCCGATGCTGCTTTAGGAGGTTTTGCTCCGCGCCAGCCCTCCCACCACTGGCCCGTCGTCCTGTCGTTTGGACATGTATGTATCTTGTTAGTTTGTCCCACTGTGTCTTGTCGTGATACTTTAAGATAGCTCCTGGTTGTTGTGTATCACGTTTTAATAGCAAATCTTGAGTTGTGATATCGCGATGTAATCCATACGTGGCTTTTTTTTTAAAAAAAAAATCTCTTTCTCTCTGATAAATATAAATTAGTGAGAAACTACTGACTATTTTATTTCCTTCAATATTGTTTAGACTTTAGTTTCAAGGTTACTTTTTTTTTTAAAAAAAAGCAGAAGCTTAAAAAAAACATAAATAGATTTTAATACAGTATTAAATAGTTATAGACCAGAAAAAGTATTGCTTGCCCACCTCTACTGAATTCAGAATTTGAGGTTGTAGTCGGCTCGCGTTGTGGTAGAGGAGACGTGACTAAAGAGGAAGTGGGAGGAGTGCAACTTCCATTTTCGTTCACTATTGCCATGTACATAGTAGCTGAGCATGAGTTTACAGAAGCACGAGAACGGTGAATTGCATTATACGAGCATTTTACGGGCTGCAATAGGTCGCAAGCACAATTGCCATTGGCAAATGCATTTTGAACGACTTAATAATATTTGGTAACCTTAAAAGCTTTGCAGGCGTGTCATTTGCGACTGTCAAGCCTGTGAGATCATGGCCAACGTTGCGCTGGGCACAGACATAACTTATGGTTTCTTGAGTCTGTTCTTTCTACAAAACAATACTGCATGAATTGTAAACAACAATTTTACCACGGAAAAGAAAGGCGACCGTTACATACAGCCCTGCAGTTGTGCCAGGCACAATGTTAATACTGGATAGGCCTAGCGCTCCTGCCCTATCTTATCTTCACCGCGTCGCATCAGCCTTCCAGGGACTGGCTCCTGGATCTGGCAAGCTCCACTGACCTGACGACAACGACAGTCGTCAATTTGGCGACAGCTCACAGGCACATAATAAATACAGATAACAAAGCATGCGACCACGACACGACCAACGACAGTAGCGACACAACATACACACGAAAACCAAACAAGAAAGGCATCCACTAAACAACATGTACCACTTGGCTAAGGGCCTCTACATGCTGGCCACAAGCAAAGATGGTGAGCTCCAACGGCTACGACCCCCGCGACGACAGACGGGTTGAGACTTGACAGCGTGCTAACAGTCTAGAATACTCGGTGATCCTGCTCGGCCTCGACAATGCCGGCAAGACGACCTTCCACGAGCAGGTCAAGTCGCTGTTCGCCAACGACCCCGCCACCGCGCCGCCGCCCAACCTCCAAACCGTGCCCACCGTCGGCCAAAACGTCTCAACCATCACCCTGCCCGACATGTACATGAAGCTCTGGGACGTCGGCGGCCAGATGAGCCTGCGCCGCCTGTGGCAGAGCTACTACCAGAGCTGCCACGCCATTGTCTTTATCATCGACAGCACGGATATTGGCGATCTCAGCGAGACAATATCCGGCATGAAGGGACCGTCGAGGTCGGCCTCGCAGCCCGCACCAGAAGGAGAAGGAGGAGAGGGCACAGCCGCAAAACCAACGACCGCAAGCGAAGAGGTGTCGAGACTCGACGAGTGCCGCATGGTGCTGGAAGACGTGCTGCAGCACAGCGACACGGAGGGCGTGCCGCTGCTCATCCTCGCCAACAAGCAGGACCGCGAAGACTGCGTCGAGGTCGTGCGCATCAAGGAGGGCCTGGTCAAGAAGGTGTTTGAGGGCGAGAAGGCGTCGAGCATCCGCGACTCGCGCGTGCTGCCGGTGTCTGCGCTGACGGGCACGGGCGTGCGCGAGGCTGTCGAGTGGCTGCGGTCGCGCGTCAAGTGGAACAAGGAGTCACGGCCGCCGGTACGGAGGTAGACCATTGTGCCTTGTTCTGTAGTTTCTTGCCGTCTTGCCGTCCTGTCTTCTTGCTTTCTTGATCATTTATTTCTGGCCGTTGTTTGCTTTGAGCGTAACCGCCCTTCTTGTACATAGGCGTTTTATATCCAGTTTACTCCCACAGGCCTGATAGTCTGTTGTTTAGCCCTTTTTATATCTTGAAATATTGATATTTAAATTCCAATAACGCGTTATATTCCTGCCCTTTCTCGCCAGTATATGCTATTTTACAGGGTATCATTACATTCGTATGCTTTTGCTTTTTATGCTTTGGATAGCTTCTTGGAAATCCTCGAGGAGACCGTCTTTACCGGGAATTCTCGGCAGACAGCTCGGCAATCAGGCCGCCCTTGTCGCGGTTAGCCGCGTCGTCTGCCAGCGCCTTGTCGACAACCGCCGAGAACTCGCGCGCCTTGACCAGCGCAACTTGTGTGTTTTTGAGAATCTGCACGGCCTCGACGGGTGTGCCGCCCAGCTTGGCAATTTGCGAAATCTCGCCGTGCCGGTTCAGGCTGATTGTGCAGCTGCCCACGCGCGACTGCTCCTCGAGCAGTGTCGCGTCCAGCAGCGAAATGTCCGCCGTGTTCTCGTCCTCACCACCCGTGGTTTTGCTCTTGTTTGTGTTCTTGCTTGTGTTGTCGCTGCTGCTACTTGAAAAGTAGCTAAACGTCACGCAGAACGGCGAGTGCAGCCAGCTCAGTGGCACGGGTTCGCGCTCGGCCGGCGTATACACCGTCAGAACGCCCGCCTCGATGCTGGTCTCGGGCTTGCGGAAATGGCGCAGCGCCGCCACGACGGCCAGGCACGAGGCGTCCACCAGGTTGCCGTCGTGCGCCATGACATGCACGTCGACACGCACAGACCAGCACTTTTGGCCGGCCGACAGGCACAGCGACTCTGTATCCAGAGCGCCTGACCTCCGCAGCGTCTTCTCCAGCAGGCGCGACAGCAGCACTTCGGTCTCCGTGGGGCGGCCGGCCTCGAACGACGGGCTGGCCATGGGGCTGAGCTCGGTAATGATGTTGAAGATACCGTCAAAGGGGCGGTCAGCAAAGGGCACAGTGACCTCGGCGGTGGCCTTGGCGAGCACGCGCGTGCTACCTAACCGGACATCGGCGACGCCGTACTCGTCGCCGAGCGTCAAGGTGATGGGGCGGTAGTCGTCAAATCCGCGGCCGTCGAGGCGGATGCCCTCGCTCAGGGCCTGGCCGAGAAAGGCCTTTTCGTTCAGAGAAGGTTCGAGTTCGCGGGGCATTTCGTCTGCGTTGTAGATTTGTTGGAAAAACGGAAATGTACTTTTGAAAAGTATCGTATTCCAAAATCAATCACCAGGATGCCGTTTAGTGGTGTTTGCGGTGGTGAGCGCAAAGGGCAGAATTATTTTCTGCCAAAGGCGGTGAACCTTTGTTCGCTACGCAACGGGGCTTTCAGCGAGGCGCGCTACCCACTGCGAGGCGCTACGGCCACTGCAGCGGCCAAGGCTGCGATCATCATTGACGTCTTCAATCTTTCGAGTCAACACTTTAACTCTAATTGACCCCAACACACGCAAAATGACGACAGCACACAGACCTACCTTTGACCCGGTATGTAGTATATGTTCTTTATGCACTTTCGACCTCGCCTCTACTACCCCTACTAACTGCATAGGCTCGTGGCAAAGAAGGCCCCAAGGGCCCGGCCTACCACCAACGCCTCCTGCCAGCACACACCCAGCTCAAGTTCCGCCAGTCTGGCCAGGGCGGCGATGCCGACACCGAGGCCCGCGACCTGCGCGCCGAGCTTCTCGCTGCAGAGGCCGCACACTATGCCAAGATCAGGGGCGGCCCGGCCCCTTCGTCCGCCGACGACGCCGAGTCCGCCGCCCCTGCTACTGCAAAACGGCTGCTGGACGCCTCGGCCGAAGACCCGGAAGCCAAGCGGAGACGCATCCTGGCCGAAACACGAGACATTGACGCCGATGATTCTAGCGACGACTCTGAGAAGGATGACGATGACGATGACGATGACGATGACGACTCGGAAGATGACGACGATGACGACTCCGACGACAGCGACGACGAGACGGCTGAGCTGCAGCGTGAGCTGGAAAAGATCAAGCGCGAGCGGGCCGAGAAGCGCGAGCGCGAAGAGCGTGAAAAGGCCGAGGCGGAAGAGGAGGAGCGGGCGCGCGACATTGCGCTGGGCAACCCGCTGCTGAACAAGCCCGACTATGCCATCAAGCGGCGGTGGGACGACGACGTGGTTTTCAAGAACCAGGCGCGCGGCACCGACGACAAGGGCAAGCAGAAGGAGTTTATCAATGTGAGTACCATATATCTTATTTTTCGAGGTATGGACATCTGCTAATGTATAGGATCTTCTGCGCTCCGACTTTCACAAGCGGTTCATGGGCAAGTATGTGCGGTAGACAGGCCGGCCGTCTGCTTTACTGTTTGAAGAGAGGAGGGGGTATTGGAATCGGCGTTGGAATGGCTGCGTATGATTATTCTTGCTTACTTTTGCTTCTCTCTTTGCTTTGATACTGCTTACTTTACCTGAATATACCACTGCTTAGCATCACTACATCTCTGCCAGTTTGAAGAGCCTGCTATCCCAGCGGCTTCAATGATAAGGCTGTTTGTCTGCCTATCTATCTACCGTTGTCACAACCTATGGACTTTAGTCTACACCTATCTCAGATACGGCCGCCGTTGCAAGCCAACCAAACACAACTGATATACAGCCTGCTTATATTAATCACGACAGCCAGGCCGGAATGTAGGACGTTTACTTATATCAGCCCAATACCGTGCTATCTGGGCCGGCTAAACAGCGCATTTGCTTTACATGTCGACGTGGCTGGTGTGACTCTCAAGAAAGACGTCTCTGTACTGTATCTCGACGACATCTTGACTTCTCGGTAAATCGATAAAATAATCGCCGAATTGCTCGATCATCTGCTGCATTCGATAGTCAGGAGCAGGAGTGACTAACGACCGTAACGAGTAAGGATACACCGGCGCGGGCTGTAGGCGGTCGACAGGGTTGCAGGCGGCCGTTAATACACCGCTTCTGCCAGAGACTGGTAGAGCCCGCTATCGCCGCATCGGAGGCGAGATGTCCGCAAGTGAAGCAAGCCTGTTTGCATTGACTGTGTACTTATTCGCTGTAGTCATAGGTGCAGCTGCTGCGGGGAACACGCCAACAGAGAGTCCTCAGTGGGCAAGTGCCAGCCTCTAGACCATCAGGTGACGGCATTTTGCGATATTTACAGCAGTAGTGATTGGCTCCTGCCGCAGCCGTTTGGTGGATGTTTTGGTGGACTTTGCAGGGTTCGATAGGTTTACTCCGTACACCGAGCTGTGATCTGTGATGGGCTGCATGCGTTTGTGTTGTGTCAAGGTTTAGGACTTTTGATTTTGGTTTTAATTTGATCTGTTTCTTCTATTATTCTGGGCATTTTTCTTCTTATTTATGGCCCTATTATTATGAACAAGCAGCTGTGTTTTGCCGCAGGTTAAACGGCCCCAGCGGCGACCAATCTATTCTGTTTATTGGCGGGTGAGTTGACTCGACTGCTGTATCTTGTGAGCATTTTTGAAATACTGTCGTTTTCTTCGACTTTTTGTTTTCTTTATAACTCGCAGAAGAGTAATCCAAACTGATATCTGCATGTAAGCGTCTTACAACGCCCGGGTATCGCAACGGAAGCAGGCGCGGAAGGAGCACGGCGCTGTGAGCAAGAATACGAATAATACTGGGGACAATGCTCGCTATTTCTCAGTTCCCTCTTTCCGTATTAACTACAGTATGTTGACTTTTTGACTCTTACTGGCATTCTTCCTGGTCGCTCTTTCTCTCGTTTGGTTTTGTCTCGTCCCTTCCCACAATTTCTTTTGACGGTTGACTTTGTATCATTAATATACTGACCCAACCTTCCTTTTTTGTTCCTGGCGCATCGCTCTTTCCTTCATTTATTTATTGCGTCACCCTTGACTATCCAGCCTTCCGCACATCTGACACCTCGCGCGAGGCACGCCTTATTAGCACCTCCACCCTAGACAATCACCCAGTCACTCATCACTCAACCACGACGTGCAACCTGACCATCGCACCCAGCCTCGCGGCTAGCCGGTCTGTCGCAAAGACGAGCACACACGTCTGCCAATATCACTTTGCCGGCCGCCACTTCGCTGCCGCATGGCCGACATACTCGGAGACCCGTCGGTCACGGCCGCTCACGCAACACCTCGCATCAAACGCAACACGGTACGTCATCCATGGCTGGTCAAAATAAATAGATTCTGCATACCAGGAGAGGGGCCACGTGAATACCGCAGCGCGCACCACCCGCTCCCGCTCGGCGTGGCTGGGGGCTGGCGCATCGCAATCTCTAGCATCATGGAATCTTCAAAAATCCCCGAGAATCAGACAACCACAATCTACATGACAATAAAGCAGCGACAACTCAACAATACTAACACATCCAACAGGCATGCGTCAATTGCAGAGACAGTAGTATGGTGTCCCTTTCCTCGCGCTTGCCTCCTCACCCTACCCTCTTTCGCTCCCCAAGACAAGGACTCTAACATCGGCACCGATTCGGGCTCAGCCCTTGTCCACTTTTCGATGCAGACGCCTCCCGTCGGCTTCCTCTCGGCGTCCACTCCCCACATAACCACATTGCACTGTCTTGTCACCTGTCAACGTCTTTTTTTGTTGTTTTATTGTTACCTTGTTCGTCTTTGACTATCGTAATACGGGCGAATGTTCCATCATCTCCAATTCTAACAATTTCAGAGGTCAAGTGTAACAACAACCCCGACCCGAACCAGCCATGCATGCGATGCACCAAGCTGCAGCTCCCCTGCGTCGTCGATAAGTCGCATAAACGCATCAGTCGAAGAAGGCAGGTCTTTTCATCTTTCAATGTCCTATTCATTGCGAATCTATCTAACCAGCTAGCAAACTCGAGGAGCTGCAACAAGAAGTTCGCAGTATTAAGGAGGCTGTTGGGAAGTCCTCGGTCCCTTCGCCACTCTTCAACCGCACACTGCCACCGATCAACTCTCGAGATGGCTTGCTATCACAGTCGCACACCTTGCCGCCCATGCGGCCGTTTGATGCGCCGGTGCTTCTCCCCCCGGTGGTGACGCCCTCGGTGACGACGACACCGACACCAAAGACAACGATGTCATCTATGAGCGGCCGCACCACTGAGCCTCGCGCACTCAAGTCTCGGGCATTCTCTGGCGAGGACATCAACTACTACTTTGACAAGTACTTTGAGCACTTCCATACGTTTTTTCCCATCATCCGGTCACGCGACCCGGACAAGTGCTATGAGTCGGCTCCGATTCTGTTCTGGACAATCGTCACAATTGCCGCCCGCCGCTTTGGCCGTGATGAGTCTGTCCTGCCGTTTCTCACCGAGTCTCTGCCGTCCGAAGTTTGGGGCGCCATGGGCAACCCGCCACTACCGCTCGGTGTTATCAACGCCCTGCTGTTGCTGTGTGCATGGCCCTTTACGACCATCCGTTTTCTGAGAGACCCGTCCATGATCTTTTCGTCCATTGCCATGAGCTCGTGCTATCTCATTGGACTGCACACGGGCAAGGGCGAGCACCCGGAGCTGGCGAACCCCAACTTTCAGATTCGCAACACGGACGAGGAGGCCACGTTCACATGGGCGGGCTACAATATCATCTCGCAAAAAGTTGCATCGTATACGGGCTGCCCAGCAACAGGGCAGTTCTTCAACAAGACGATCGAGACGATCCTGGACCAGACGTCGCCTGTACCGGTACCACTCAACTTTATCATTCTGCTAGAATGTGCAAGGTTCTCCAACCGTGTCAGCAAAACCACGGTTGCCAGTCTCGAAGAGAACCGGGGCATCTCTCACCACATTGTCGACATGTTTGAGGAGGAGTTTGACAAAGTCCAACGACTTTTGTTTCCCGGAATATCAGGTGTGTATTCTTAGCCTTTTCAAACCAGTTTGGACATTGCTAACAACCAGAACTCGACTACTTTACACTACTGTCGACGCTGCAGGATGTGCAGGCTTTTTACTTTATGCCAGTGTCTGACTTCAGCTCCGAGATCTTCAAGCGCAATGTGCTCAAAGCCTACAGCACCGCGCAACTCGTCGTGCGTCAAGCCCTGAAGCTTCAAGAAGAAAGCGGCTTTTTGTTCTATGCGCCCCATTTTGTGTGTCGAACCTTGCTGTCGTCGGCCTGCATCACACTCAACGTGCTGCTGTCGCCGTACATGAAGGACATGCCGGTGCTATCCAAGGGCGCACTCATGCAGGACGCCATCTATACCATCAAGACATGCTCTGTCCATGAAGGCGACCTGCCGCAGCGCGCGTCCAAGATGATCGATTCGTACTGGTCCGTCCACCACCTGAAGCCGCCCATGGAGATTCCGATGAAGGACGTGTCGCAGTACTCGAACCGGCTCGGCACGAGTTTCGCCTTTGGCTACATTCGGCGGTGGAAGAGGGACATTGAGGCATCGCGGACGTCGGCCACCAGCACATGCATGAAACGGCAGGGCGGCACGGCGGGTAATCCGCCGGTAGCTTCATCGACGGCTATGGACCCTTCGACTATCCAGGCCGAGAACGCCCAGCTCATTGACTGGGATGCGTTCATGGACGATTTTGACTGGAGCTTTACGCCCGATTATTTTAATCCGACTTAGAAAAGAGAGTCGGTGCTCTGTCACCCTTTCGGATTGGACCATTTTGTTGAGTTTTGTTTTTGTATTTTTTCCCCCCCGGGCAACGGGGGAGTTGTCGAAGTGTAAAAGGAGGCATGCTTGGATACTAAAGATTGAAAGCTGCAGGAAACATACAGAACCAGAAGGCTAGCTATATACCATTTGATTTTGAGTTCAATTTGACGGTCATTTCTTTTTTTTCTTTTTTTGCTGTTTGGACTTGCAAGTGGATGTGACATGATGGCCACTGCGAATGCCCTGTGAGGATCGCCGCCACAGGGACCAATTTGGGGTTTAAAGCGGAAGCCATAACTAGCGTAAATTCATCTCAACGCCTCCTTAACCTCGACCTATGATCTCACCGTCCCGCACCTGAAACCTATTAGATCTCTTTTTTTCCCTTATCAATATCCCCCATCACATCCACTATGACCGTCGCAACCATTGCTGCCCGGGGTTATGACCTTGCCGGCCAGGTACTGGCACCGCCGCTCCCCGACAACCCATACTACCCCCCTGGCCTCGATGTGCCTGGGTACGTGCCCAACACATGGAGCGTACTCAAGATCTTGCCCGTCTTCTTCGGTATTCTGGGCGCCTACATGTCCGGAACATTCTTCCTGGCACGCCGGATCAAGCCGTCCTTCAGCGGCGCGGCCTTTGGCGAGCAGGCCCTGTTCCTGTGGTTCATTACATGTTAGTTGTTCATCAGAATCTTTGTGAGATATTCTCATTGCTAACAAACAGGCGGTGGTATTCATTGTTTCTTTGAGGGTAAGTAATTCGTAATTATCCATCTGCTCTACATACCCATCTACAACTGATCTAGGCTACTTTGTCATCTGGCACAGCTCGTTCGCCGGCTCGCAGTCCATCCCGGCGCAGCTCTGGAAAGAGTACGCCCTGTCCGATTCGCGCTATGTCATTGCCGACCCATTTATGCTGTGTATTGAGACCATCACGGCAGCCGCCTATGGGCCGATCTGCTACTTGACGGCCGCTGCCATTGTCATGGGCTATGGCAAGCCGGCGGGAAGTTCTGGGCTGCGGTACATTCTGCAGACGGTAATCAGCACGGCGCACCTTTACGGCACGCTTCTGTACTACGGCACGGTATTCTCCGAGCTCGCGAACCAAGGCGTAGGCCACTGCCGGCCCGAGTTTCTTTACGTCTATGTCTACTTTACTGGCTTCAATGCGCCATGGGTGCTGGTGCCAGCATGTAAGTTTATCCAAATTGTTTGCAACTGAAGTTGCCAGCTGACAATATAGACGCCCTGTACCAGAGCTTGAGCCAGGTGTGCCGGATATTCCGTGAGCACGACGACATGGTGCACGCGAAGCAAACGGCAGTCAAAGAGGCGAAGAGCCAGTAGTGTATTCTATCAAAATTATCATGCCTATAATACAAATGAAAGTCCATTGGCTACTCCAAGCTTGCCAGGAACTTTGTGACACGGTCGGCCATCCAGAGCCGGGACTCGAGCGGGTCGACAGTGTGGCCGGCGCCCGGGATAGAGTCGGAGAGCTCGCTGAAGATGCCGGGGGCACAGAAGGTCTTCCAGCGGGCCACGTTCTTGGGCACATCGATCGTCTTGGGGACGCACTCGTCGAGCTCTGACGGCAGCACGAGCACAGGCTTGGTCAACTGGCTCCACGACGACTCGAGGCGCGAGTCGGGCAGGTCCGACGAGAAGAAGTCGTCGTCGCCACTATCTTGTCAGTACCTTCTCATGTTGTGTGTTTCTCTATGACTTTACGCCATGTTGGCGGTTGACCTACTTGAATCCAACGAGAGAGTGCCAGCGGTAGGCAGTATGGGGGAACGTGATCATCTCGGGCAGATCCTCGGGCCGCATCAGCACATCGCCCTTGCCGTCCTTGATCATCTGCTCGGCGGCGGCAATGGTCTTGTCATACTCGCCGGGCTTGAAGTGGGGTGCCAGACATTCGCGGTCCGACACGGGGCCCTGCAGGATGAAGCCGTCGACGGCCGGCGCAGTGCCCTCCTTGAGTGCGCGTGCATACGCCATCTGGTCCTGGCAGCCGGTCGAGTGGCCGAGGAAGACAATCTTCTCCTTCTTGAGGTTCTCGCGCAGGTGCTTGACGAGCGCAGACAGGTCGGCGATGTCGTCGGCCAGCTTCTTGAAGCCGTAGCCGTAGAACGAGCTGCTCATGCGCAGCTCAAATACCGAGTAGCTCAGGTCGACAGTCTTTGCCAGCTCCTGCGCAATCTTGCGGATATACGGCGTTGTGTGCGGGCCGTCGGTCAGGCCGCCGATGAAGACCAGCGCATTGCGCGCACCTGCCGAATTGGGCGTCGTGAGCTCGTAGGCGCACGACTGCCGGGTGGGCGAGTCGTACGGGTGCACCGTCACCGAGAACGGCGTCTTGTCAATATTGTCCTTTTCAGGCACGGCGTCCGAGAAGAGCTCCATTGTAGATGGTGTTGAGAGTACGACGAGTCTTGGATTTCAAGATCAGATAAGACGAGAAAGCACACTTATATACAGTAGAAAATACTCGATTACCTAAAGGGTCCGATGGCGCAACGCGTATACCTGCTGTAACCGGCAGGAGCGCAGCTGCAAGGCGGCCCCACCAATACCGCCGATAGCTTCTGCGCACAATGACGCCAAACGGTCGGGCCCCACCCCCGCTAAAGATCTGATAGCTGAGATAGCGCCTCTGCTGACGCTGATAGCTAAGGCTAATGTGCTGTAGACGACGACACCTGGATATACGCGTTTCTGCAAGCGATGATCGGCCGGGCACAGACTGCCTCCTTTCGCTCCCACCCACAATGGAGTCGCTGGCTTTTCGCAACTCGTCGACGCAAAAGTCGAGCCTCTTTGGCAAGCTCAAGCCATGCTGTCTCGCCGTCGTGCAGGCTCTGCGGCGGCTGAGTCCGGCGACGGCGACGTCTGAGCAAAAGCCGGACGATATCGACCTCGCCGGCAAGATTGACGACATCTACGCCATCCTCGTCGACCAGGCCAACTACGACGCCTCCATCATCGACGCCTCCATTGCCGACTATGTCTTCTTCCCTCTTCTCGCCATCCTTCAGTCCGCCAGCGAACCCTCAGCCTCAGTCTCCTCCGCGCGACCATCACCGAAACGCTTCACAGCCCGCGTCGTCGAGAGCGCCACAAAATGTACCCGCGTGCTCATCCAGAGCGGTTGGAAGGCCGGCATCGCCAAGGACAATGCCCAGCGCCTGCTCGTCATGCTGGCCACCCTCGCCGCCAACACGACAGCTACCGACGCGCCGGAGGAGCTCGCCGTCGAAGCATACCGCGCCCTCGCTGCGCTCATTAAAGCTGCCGGCGCAGCATCTTCGGCCCCCCTCGTTGACACCAGTGCTGTGCCCTTGCTGGCTCACGCCGTTACCATCATGCTTCAGGGCGCTACCGACTCCATCATCCCAGCCATTCAGCTCGAAGCCCTCTCCGGCATTGATGCACTCTACACTACTGTTAAAGACATACAGGCCCTTGCTAGTTTCCTGCCGGGCACGGTATCGGCGCTGGTGCGCGTTATCGGCCAGCCGGGAGCCCAAAAATCGCCGCGGCGGGTAGTCGTGCGTGCTCTCGAAGTGCTCTTTGCCGTTATTGTCAACACCCTGGGCGATCTGCAGACGCGGCGGATAGCCAAGGCGAAAGAGGAGACAAGCGAGAAAGAGACGGAACAAATAGAAGACGACGACGAGGAGGAGGCAGATGAGGAGATTATCAGTGACACAGTGGCTGCTGGCAATCTGCTCCCATCCAGACCGACTTCCTCCACACCAAAACAAACGCAGTCAAAAGTTCCGAAACTGCCGACAAGGCAGCCACTCAATGCAGCGTGGCTCAATGCAACAGCAGGCCAGGTCAAGATCGCCCTCACGACTGTTCTCAAACTGCGCAGCCACGAGGCTGAGGACGTGCGAGATGCCGTGCAGACGTTCTGCGTCGGCCTGCTCGACGAGTGCCATGCCTCGCTGCACGAATCAACATCCATCCTCGTCGAGACCGCCATCGTCACGTCGCGGCCCAAGGACGACACGGCCAGTTTGGGAGTCAAGCGGCCGGGGCTGACCCTCACAACGCTCGAAAACCTCGCCATGCTGTACCCAGAGCTGTGCGACGTGATCAAGACGATAGCCTACAACTGGGCCACCAGTCTGCCGCGCGCCATGCAGGCCAGCGAGGAAGACGCCAAGCAGCGCTCAATACGCAACTTGCAGCAGGCCATCAGCGTGCTAGAAACGCTCCAGATCGACTCGACCACGCTGCAGGCATCACTCACGGCAGCGCTGCGAGACAGTGTCGTGACGCTGGTGCTCACAGCCGAGCCGCCCAAGACGGGAGCCGTCGCTGCAGTCGAGGCCGTCTCTGACGATATACTGGCACTAGCCACCACGGGGAATACTGACACAATTGCTGTTTCTACACCCTACAAGCCTGTTCTGTTATCTCTCGGCAGCCAAAAGGGCACGCGGGCGGCCATGCTGGATCTCTTGTCGCATGTAGGTTCGGCAGCACAGCAGACGCGGCTGGCGGCTGAGATGCTCGACTTTGTGCGCGACGCAGACGGCCTCGACCAGGTTGCGGCCTACTGGCTCTCCTTTGAGCTGGTCAAGGCGGCATCACAAAACGGCGACAGCCGGGACTCGTTCCTTGACTTGTCGTCCTATACCGACGCTGGCGGCGATTCGGAAGCCGACCTAGTTTTTGAAGACCTCTATACCTTTTCCGTCTCGGCACTCGCGTCGCACTCGGATATCTACGACGGCTTCCAGCAGACAGACTGGCGTATGGGCGCTATTGCACTCGAGGTGGCTGCATATGCGGCGGCAAAGTCAAAAGAGTCGTTCCGGCCCGAGCTGATTGATGTGCTGTACCCCATTGCAACATACCTAGGCTCGAATGAGCCACAGCTCCGGTCCCACGCCGTGCTCACCCTCAACAGCATTGCAGCGTCGTGCGGCTATGGTGGCGGAAGCGTGTCGGAGCTTATTATCGACAATGTCGACTACATGCTCAATTCGGTGTCGCTGCGGCTCAACACGTTTGACATTTCGCCGGCGTCCACACAGGTTCTTACCATGATGATCCGGCTGGCTGGCCCACGGCTTGTGCCCTACCTGGACGATGTGGTGGCGTCCATTTTTGCGGCGCTCGACAACTACCACGGATACCCCCTCTTCGTCGAGAGCCTGTTTGGCGTGCTAGGCGAGGTCGTGCAGCAGAGCGTCGCACCGCAAGCACGGGCCATGCTGGAGGCGCCAAAGGGCACAGCAGGCATAGCAGGCGCAGCAGGCGCAGCAGGCACTGAAAAGTCACATCTGAAACGACGGCCAGAAGTTTCGACAACTACCGATCTTGTCGGGATTCTCGACCGGCGGCAAAAGAGGAGAAGAGAAGATGACAGCGACGGCAACGAAAGCGAAGAAGAGGTTGTTAGGGGACACCCCAAGCAGCCGTGGGCCGATGTTGATACGCTCTTAAAGCAGAGAGAGAATCCGGAGCAGAATGGACAGGAGGATGAAAGGCCATCCGAAGAACGAAAAGAAGACGACACCAAACCAGAAGACCCGAAGACGCCGACATACGCCCTGCTCGCGCGTATCACCACCCTGACCCAACACTACCTCACATCGCCTACTGCATCTCTGCGCAAGTCTTTACTGGATTTGCTCGCGACAGTCGCTCCCGCGCTCGGCAGCACCGACGAAAATGCTTTCCTGCCGCTCGTCAACACCGTGTGGCCCGTCGTCGTGCCTCGGCTGTATGACGGCGAACCCTATGTTGTCGTCGCAGCGTGCCATGCACTGGGTGCCCTGTGCTCCAGCGCGGGCGATTTCCTGTCAACGCGCATCAAGGACGAGTGGCGCGCCGGGCAGCTCGCCAAATGGTGTGTGCGCGCCCGCGACCAGGCCGAGCGCGCCGTCAGAGTCCGCTCGGCCAAGACCGTGTCCAAGACGCCGCCGTCGCGAAACCTGCTGATTGGCGGCCGGCCGTCTGTCATCCACATGCATGGACGAGCGTCTACGCAAAAGCAGGCTACTGTTACAAATGAGATTATGACTTCTTCATCTTCCACTACTACTACATCGTCATCTACATCGACGGAGATCTCCGGAATGGGCCGGTTCGCACAGGCCGTCCAGATCTGGGAGGCCGTCGTCGGGCTGCTCACGGATATCGTGTCGCATGTCAAGGTGGACGACTTGGTCTATGATGAAATCGTGGGTCTGCTGGAGCCCAGCCTGACATCCAATGTCATTGTACGGCCAATTGTCGACCGGGCGTTTGGTGCGCTGGCTGTCGTCAATCCCGATGCTGTGTGGCTGGCGCGATACCGTGCCGGTGTGCTGGATCCCGGGGAAACGTCTGTCCAAGCGCCAGTTCTGGAGGGCGCCCAGTTTGCTAGTATAGTCGGATACTAGTTTCCCTGAATAGGAGATACGAATTTATGATGTCAGAGTTTAAAAAGTAGCAGTACAGGTTCGGAGATGGTCGTTGTGGTTTTCGGCCCCCACATTTACTTGAAGTCAGCCAAGCGACGATTCCTTTGTTTTCAGTTCTAATAATACCTGGCCGATTCGACTTTAGCCTGCCTGCCATTGCCAATTTGACATTTAGCTTTTTTAGTCTCCGAAACCTTCTTTCTGTGCCGCAACACAGCCAAGCCTGTACAGCCCCATATGTTAGTACTTCCACGCTGCTGCTTTGGTAGTGGGTCTCCTACTAAGGTGTTTTCCTCGATGCCCATCTACGATCGTGTCTTAGATGAGATGGTTGTATTGGACTAACACTACATCCCTTGGCCCGCGAAACCCAGCCTGTGCCTGGCAACCCCCATCATTGGCAGTGTGTGTTCCTGACTGTGCCGAGGCGTGTCTAATCTACAACTAGCGAGTCGTGTTTCTTGAATAGTCCATCTATGATCACGGTGCAAATGAAGCAGAAATGGGTGCAATGCATATAATATATTAGAATAGAAATTACAGGCTGGTCGATGCTAGTGATGTTGAATGCTACTTTTGACGGCCCTTGTTGGGAATATAATTTTCTCTCCGTCTAATCTCCTGCATCGTCAACGATGCTCCCCCCTCACAGATTGCCACGGGCGCTCTGTGCAAGACTTGGCTGACAAAGCTTAAGCGTCCAGGGTGAAAGAGGTGGGGCCGTTGTAGCTCTCGACCTCGGCGTTGGGCTGGGTGGCCGTGACCAGCTCGCTGCTGGGGAGCAGGTGCGAGGCGCTCTGGTTGGTCGAGGGAGTGACGGGCTGCGAGAGGGTGAGGGTCAGGCCGTCGTCGCCGCGGACGACGGAGAAAGTGCGCGACGAGTCGGTGCAGGGGGCGTCAGTGACGTCGGGGAGGTCGCCGTTGGAGGTGGCCAGGAGGACACAGCTGACGGGGATGGTCTCGCCGTTGCCGGTCTTGACAACGTCAAACGAGTAGCTAAAAAGTTAGTATTGTGCGTTTAGTGGTGAGTCAAAAGCTGCAGACTTACCGGCACTGGGAGCTGTGGGGGATGCAGCCGGCCTCGAACTCGGTGACGGCAAAGACGGGCTCAGCGCGAGCAGCAAGGGGGCTGGCCGAGACGGCGACAGCGGCGGAAAGGATGGCGACAGCAGAGAACATCATTTTTGCGGTTGGGTTGAAACTTGGAAAGTTTAGAAAGTGAAAGTGAGAGTGAATGTTGAAAGTGTAGAAGTGATTGTGATTGTGTTTGTGAATGTTGTAGTGATGAGTGAATCAAATGTCCTCTTCAAAGGGAGGGCATCACGATCCTTTATACTTTTTTCGTCCACTCCGAGCAGTTCTTCAACGTTCAATTAGACATGGTGTTGCCCCTTGACTGACATCAAGGTTGCTGCTGGCCTGCCTACTGTCTTGGAACTTTGCCCTCGGGTCGATCGTCGTCGGATCTCGTATTGAAGATTGTTGCTGTCAACAGTACCATGTACGTCACTGACATTGCAGATCGCACTTAAGGCTTAGCTCGGAGGCGGCGGTTCCTGTCCAGAGTAGTTCCTGGGGAGGCGGCTTAGATCGGTCTCCCTTGTTGCTCCTTTGTTTTTCTTTCTTTTTCATCTCGTATCGCATTCTTCCCCTGTTGGTGGTTCTTGATGCATAGAATGTAGAATGTACCGAGTATTGCTGGGCCTCTGAGCCCCCCTTTTCTCTGTTTTTGTCTCTAACTTTATGACCAGGGATTCCCGCAGCCCGGCAATTGTCTGCCATCGGAAATGGATTAACCTCCGGCGATCAATTCCTGTTTCTTATGAATACGAACATTCTCAACAAAATACGAGTATCGAAACTGGCGCATGACCGCCAAGAGCTGCTTCGGCTGGGTTGTGGTTTGTTCAGCGGCGTGTTCCTCTGAAGCTTTAAAACACAATGCGCATGACTACGGGGAGCTGCTTTTCCCCTTGCTTTTATTGCAACAGAATTACCTGTTTTGAGTGGTATGTTTTTTGCGGGAATTCTTCCACGAGCTTCCCTTTTTCTAGAAAACAAACAAACAACCAAAAATAAGACAAACGATTTGTTTTGTAGATCTCGGTGATCTTGGTGATCTTGTTTCGGTGAGCGCCGAAGCCATTACTTTGATTTCGTGTAATTTTGTGAGTGCTCTGCGATTCTGTGCAATCTCTCAAACATGTAATTGATTTGATTTGATTTAATCTTGATTTAATTGATTTAATTGATGATTTAAATTACCAAGTACCCGGCTCGGTACATCTGGTTGGCCCCTTTAACGTCTCGCCTCTCTCAAGCAGGCCGGCATCCTAGTCCGTAGAATGTAGACTGCCTTACCACCCAGTCGATCAATAGGCAACAGTGACCTCCTGTCTCTCATACTCTCATAAAGCGGTCACGAAAAAAGCGGTACGCTGGCTTAATACGAGTATTTATGAAGCTGGCTGGCTTGACAGCTTCCCCTGGGGAGAGCAGGAGCGTTCCGCTGGACCCAGCCATATTTCTGGGGTGCTTCTTGTCTTGGCCTTTGTTGATGATCGGAGCTCCTTTCAAGCCTATATGCGACGTGTGATCTCGTAATAAGGACAGGAAACGTTTCTTGTTGACCGTTCGTTGCCAGTTTTGCGGCGTGTCTAGAAAGTACTTTGTGAAGCGGTGAAAGAGGTCTTTTGTATCATCGTCATATTGTCCGCTCAATGGCCATTTCCTTGTTTTGGTCTTGGATTGTTCCTCGTGTTGTTTCTCCTCTCGCTCCATGTCTCGTTCAACGTCCCTTTTCTCTTCGGAGCTGTATTTGACGTAATTTCCTTCTCGCTTTGATGGATGGGATGTCATCGCTTTTGGGTTCCGATTGCAGGAACTCGCCTCTAAAGAGAACTTTGGTATTTATCTTTATTCCTAATCGTTTCGTGGAAATTCAGTCAAAATCCTTATGGTTCTCAGGTTGACTATGAACTCTATTGAGAGCTGATTGTTTGTTATAGAAAGTTCTTTTTGAAGGAGTTAGAGAGCCAGTTATTTTTTAAACTTTATAAAATATTTTGACGGCGAGTTATGGACTGTTTTTGAAAATGTTAAAAATCGGAACATTGATATTATATTTAAAACCAGATTCCATACAACTTATTTCTAAACCAATAATATTTACATGTCAGTTTTTTATTTATTTATTTGCTACTGCATTTAATTCATAACATTTCAAGCTACTAGTTGCATTATCCCCTTCACCCTTGTGTACCGAGACCGCGCCGCATCCCGGTCTGTATAGCCTCCCTATTCTGACACTCGGGACATAACGAGTTCTGCTCACCGGCACTCGCGGCCCCCCCTACATCAAGTGTGAGCATCTCCCCATTCATGTGCCGATGTGTGGGATTGGATCTCCGAAGTACCACGAGCGAGAATGTCCGAATCGTCAACAATATAGACGATTCGCAGTCTTGAGAGTGTTGCAGCCATGATCTTGATCCACTCAATGCGGTCGTCACCGCGTATAGACTACACCTTCGGACAAGTGATAGCCATGGACTTTTCGGCATGTGTGCTAGAAATTAGCATTGCTTGATACGACAGATACTTTACGACATTCACATAGGAAACAGCGGTTCGATCCAACGCCGGGCCAAGCCCGCGAAGAGCCCAGAGGATGGGAACATCATATGTCCGTATGCAGTCGACAGCGCCTGAACGAAACGCCCGGATTGAAACCCGACTGTTCCAACAACTTCTAGATGCGACGGTCATAGAATGACGAGATACAGACTTGCTCCAGGCCTGAAATGTGGCGGTCTCCCACACCGGCACAGGCCTGTTTCTAGATGCCACGAGTGCACCACGAACACGTTGATCGCGATGCCCAAGGATAAGTGACATGCAGTAATTTATCTGGTCGTGAAAAGAGAGGTTTGCTCAAGGACCGACATGATGTCTGATAACTGAAGATCGGTCAAAACGACAGAGGTGTGGACACGGGCGCCCATCTGTTTCGGTGATACTCTAGATTGTTAGCTACATACTTTGAGCGTTGTTCAATGCGTATGACAGATAGAAGATATAGTAGCTCAGTGTTAATTTTGTTCATTTGCACTGGGTTGCGCGTAAGCTGTCGCTGGCAGGGGTCTGTACATCCGATTTCACCACCATGCTCTCGACATGCGACACCGAGGACCGAAGTCCCTGCACCTGTTGCCGTGTGGGCATTGTAGTACATCTCATTTACGGCCTGGGATAGTTGCTTTCAAAGTAAACTTGAACATTTTTTGGAGAATGTCATCTCATGACTTCGCCGTGGTCGTCTTCGGGGCTCGCCGATTGATTCATGGCTGCACCTGGGAAGAGCATTGCTGCCACCTCGCATCCTGTGAGAACGCCTGCAATGGCCATTAGGCCATCCAGGACAGTGATGACAAGATCCTCGTGGCTGGCTATTACTATCATCGTGTCAGATTATCGCGCCAAAGAACGTCACCCGCTAGCAGTAGGAGGTTACGCCTTGAAGAACAAAGTCGGCGTGCCACAGACAAGTGCGGCGTACTCTGTGTACGACGACACAAAGACATCTACCGTCACTGTAGGCCATCACCTTGCGAGAAAATGCCACCACGTAGTTCCTGACAACGCTTCTCCCGCTCTTTATTAGCCATACCTGCCAGGCACTTCGCTCACTATTTTCAGAAGCTCTTCTAGACTCTTCTTTTGACTCCCTCCGTCTTCTGTCTCTTGTCCATCCCATTCCCTATACATAAAATAAAACGAGTTGACATATCACACAGTGTTCCTCCGTGTACTCGAGTACTACGACGGCATTCTCATCCTCACCTCCAACCGTGCTGGAACGTTCGTTATGTTTGGGATAACTTACTTGTCCTGCTTGTGTTTTAAAACTCAAATTTGGAGACAATACTGCAATATCATTGCATTTCCGTTTTCTAGACAAACTGTGGAGTGAAGACTCGAGCTTTCGGAAAGCTATATAAGGAGGAGGATGGTGGTTGAGCAGAAGTGAACATGTGCACGTACCGCCATAGTATCAACAGTTGGACGGTAATATTGATCAAGATTAATCAAGGCGTCTTAGGAAATACTCATTTTTCTACACCACGGTCATACAATAATTTCCCCAAAACATCTTCTCATTATCCGAAGTGACTTGGAATTAAGAACTGTCCTACGTCACCAGCCATATCATGTGACCAGCACGTCCTCGTCATGTGTGTACACCGCTCATCTTCGTCCTTTAAAACAATAGCTTCCACATCACGGCCGTTACATTTAATGGGGTCAAATACATTTTGCCGCTTCTTATTGGAATCTTCCCGATGGAATACATCGGCTTAAGCACGGTTCGTCAGCAGAACAGCCCGCCACGCGCAACGTGGTCTATCGAGATCCCTCGTCAAGCCTACGTGGACCGGCCGGAAACGGGCACCCCGGGCCACAGCCTGCGAATAGTCGCAAGACGGCAAGACGGCCGCTGCTGGCACGTCCGCCTTGTTGTGGAATACGCGCTTATTCATGCCGCCAAACATGCAGCGCGGAGGACGGCCCTGGCTGAGCTTTGCGACGCCATTGACTTTGGATTGCTACCACTACTGAACGACACACTCACCGAAGTCTACGTGCATGTAGCAAGTACAGACGCGATGCCGGCGGCAGTGCAGCTGGTGTATGACCCGCTCCCCGGGGGGCACGCGTTCAACCCAGACTGTTGCGCGGTATTCGCTGACATGCGTGAGGACCCCCTGCGTGTTCTGTATCCCCCGTGCGACGGCATCGGCATGGAGGCGACGACGCGTCTTGTCGAGTATGCCGATATTTGCGTTCTGGACATGCTGGCCATGGCCGCTTCTACAGCGCGTATAGCCTCTGAGCCACACACGCATGTCTTGAAAACCATCGATAGGCCCCTTTACATGGCACAGGACAGCGAAGCGCTCCGACAAGAGCTGCGCGTTCTCGAAAGAATCGGCGGCCAAGGCAACATTGTGCGCCTTGTCGCCGCAGTTGTGTCGGACAACCCGTACAATTCGGGCACTAGCAAAGCAGCAACCCGCGTCCTCCGCGGTATTCTCCTCCAGCACCACACGAACGGGACCCTTGCCGCAGCGCTTGAGGCTGACGGCGAGGAAAACAGCAATGCCGGCGCTGCGCCACCGCCTTGGCGACAGAGGGCAGCCCAGCTCTGCACCGCCGTCGCCACATTGCACGACCAGGACCTTACACATATGGACATCAAGCCGTCAAACGCCTTGTTGGACAAGCACGGCAATTTGGTTCTCATTGACGTTGGTGGGGCGGGTGGCGTTACCTACCAGTGGGTATCGCCTGCTATGCAGCAGGTTCTGAATCCTTTGGAGGCGCCTCTGAAGGACAGGAAATATAATGATATTTGGGCGGTCGGTAAAGTGCTGTCTAAAATGGCAGACAAACTATCGCCACAAGATAGCAGCCGTCGCCATATCGAGATGGCTGCCAACGAGGCTATGAGAAATCCTGACCTGATCTCTCTCTGGCAGCTATCTTCCCAACTGGCACGAACGAAGCCCCCATTGTAGCGAGAGCCTATAATGGGGAAAGTAATAAGCTGGATAGTGTAGGCTATAACCAAGCCGTGTCTTCTAGCTGTCCTGCCCCCAGTTGCTTCATTTTCGGATGCACTTCGTCTGCAGCTGTGTGATTTAATTAACTGGCGGATTTCTTTTATCAGTATTTGTAAAGACAATTACACCGCCCCAGAGCCCTGGTGCCTACAGAACAAGCTGGCCATCCGTCGGGGTGACTGTTCTTTTCTACCACTAATACGTGGCTTAGCGTGGCGTGTTAGAGCTGACGGGCCGGCCCTGCAGCTTGTGGAAAATACCTGCTTCAAAGCAGAACACTTGTAACTTGGCAGACACCCTGACGGATGACAGATACAGCGTAGAAAAGTTGTTTAACCCATACAACACCCAGACGAGCTCTAAAAGTGCCGGCTGTGCGATACATCGATGAGCTTGAACCAGGTTCGAGGTATCACCCAGCCAGGTTCGATAAGTGTCTGCCTGATACCAGCTAGAAATTGTAAACATCTGACTCGGTAGGGATATAAATAAGTAAAGACAGTACCGAAAGGCATCGATATCTTAGATCAAATTAATTATTCACATCTATCGGGTCCGCTGTTTGTTCCGAAAGAACAGAAGCTTGCTAGTCGATCAATACCGACTGTCCCAGACAAGACTGAAACCGACGGGCCAAATGGGATGCGTGCCTCGTAACGGCACTGGAAAAGAAAGGCCTCTTGGATGCAGGGGAGTCGCCGGCTACGGCACGTATAAGCCTCCGATGGCGCAGTCTATCGATGCTTAGATGGTAATGGAGGTCAAGTTTCTGTACCACCGAGAATATGCACTCATTATTCCTATTCTATGACGACCTAGAGACATAGAAACTACAGTGGTATCCGACTTGGAGAGTGATACTTTCATCGAGGTAATCAAATGTGTGTAACTACTTTCAGTCCGAGCGACCATCTACCGGTGGGCCAGGCGATAGGCAAGATGGATGAAAGACTCAGCTGTCCCCGGAACAGATACGTCGCTGGCAGATGAGTAGTGGTAAGTGGCCTGGACGTAGGCGAAATCTACCGTAGTCACAAATATTACAACTTGTAATTCATACTCTCTGATTCAATGGGGCGTCAGGATCGGACTATCGGCCTCAAGCAGGAAACAGAAACATGTATTTAGTCTACTGGAAGTTTCTAGCAAGAGGTGAGATCCAACAGATGATGACTGCATCGGGCACCACACCCAATCTTTGGGTGTGTAGTCTGGCGAATCATGGCGAAGAGCTAAATGAGGCTTTGGTTGCATTTCAGCCCAAGGCACATTAGTCTTGTCTAAGCCACGTCGGCGGCCACAACAGCTAGGCCGCCTGTATGGTTACTGGGGCTGATGAGGCTCAATGATTTGCGATTTTGTTTTCGTAGAATAATTTCAGGGATTTAAAAACCCGTCCTTAAGTACTACATTTCTCTCCTCCATCTTTTCCTTCTTCAGTTCTCAGCAGCTGCACCATGGAGCCCCTCTCCGCACTTGGCCTCGTTGGCAACGTGGTGCAGTTTGTCGATTTTGCTTCGGGGCTCATCAGAACAGTGAGCGAAATTACCACATCAGCTAGCGGTGCATCAAACCGAACCCTGGAGTTGGAAACAGTCTACAAGAGGCTGCAGACTTTTACCGCGACACTATCCCAAACACAAGGGCACGCCGGTAGCCGAGGCAATACAGCACCGACTCTAGACCATGGAGTCTTTACTGGAGGCTTGCAGCATGATGCGCAGGTGGAAGGCCACGCAACAGCCATCGAAGCGATGGCTGGCGAATGCAAATTGGTGTGCGATCGCCTACTGGTGTTGGTCGACAGCCTCCGTCTGAAGCCTGCCCAGGCTGGAAAAGCTGGCCATTGGATCAAGGCTACCGTGGCTGCGCTGAAGACTGTGTTTGCCGAAAAGAAGATTGCGGAGATGGAGGAGAGCCTCAAGCGGTTGCAGACAATGATTGGTCTTCATTTTTTGCCGCTGATCGAGTGAGTTGCCTCGAATTAATATTCTGCTTATATTGCACTTGGCGTACACGACCGCTTCTTTTCCCTACCAATCACTAACAAATACAGTGCTAAGCTGTCAGACTTGTTCTCTATCATGCAAGACATCACATCTAGCGCCGCTCGCACCAGTACCGACCACACGGCCCGGCTTGACAAAATCACAGGCGTCCTCGAATCTCTGCCGCGGAATACTAGCTCGGTATCTCTGCCTTTGGCATTTGGAGTCACCGAAGATGACGCCTGTGACTCTGGGTCTGGAGGCCTGGTAAACATGTTTTTGCAATTATCCATGGCGGAAAAGGACATCAACACCATCATGAAGGAGCAGTCTTTCGTCAACAGCCTGCGCTACAGTGACCGTATGAACCGGTATGAGGCCATCCCCGAAGCACACGCCGCCACTTTCCAGTGGATGTTTGAACCTGCAGCGCCCAGGAAGGGTATCTCGGTCGCAAAGTCGGAACTTCTTCAAAGGTGGCTCAGCTCCGGAAGTGGCACATTCTGGGTCACCGGAAAGCCGGGGTCGGGAAAGTCTACGTTCATGAAGTTTGTCGCGGACCACGAGAAGACGATTGAAGCACTGGAAAGATGGGCTGAGCCCAACAAAGTCGTCACCGCAATGCACTATTTCTGGAACGCGGGCACTTCCATGCAGAAGTCGATCAGGGGTCTGCTGCAGTCACTGCTCTACGCCGTGCTAGAGTGCCAGCCCGATCTTGTTTCTGTCGTGTTTCCTACACAATGGCAAAATCTGTGGAAGCGGGATCTACGCGGCACAAAGGACTGGACGATCAAAGAGATGAGAGCTGGCCTGGAGGCTCTGGCTGAGCATCCCGACATGACGACAAAGTTCTGCTTTTTTATCGACGGCCTGGATGAGTTTGATGGCAATTACACAGACGAGTATGAGGGACTTTGCCAGCTGTTGGATAAGATCTCTTCCTCGCCACATCTCAAATGCTGTGTCTCCAGTAGACCGTGGAACGTGTTTGCAAACGCCTTTGACCAAAATCCTGCCTCGACACTCTACATACACGAAGTGACGTTCCAGGACATCACGAACTACACTCGAAGTCGCCTTGCCTCCCACCTCAGTTGGGAGAAACTCCACGTACCACCAGAAGTAGCAGAGGACTTCATATTATCCATCACAGAGCGCGCAAAGGGCGTCTTCTTATGGGTGTTTCTCGTCACAACATCACTTCGGAACGGTCTCATAAATGGCGACACAATCGACGACCTGCAAAGACGGCTCAACAGTCTCCCTACCGAGATCGAGCCATTCTACAAGCACATGCTCGACCTCGTCGAGCCTACCGACTATCGATACATGTCACGAACTCTTCGACTTGCATTCCATCCCGAGGCAAGAGATCTCTGGACATACTACGCTCGAGAATTCGAAGACAAAAACAGCAACTATGCACTTGACCAACCACCAGAACCAGACATGGTGCCACCAAACATACCCGAGAGTCGTCTAGAGTCGTGCCGTTGCCGAATCAATGCACGGTGCGGAGGCCTTCTTGGACTTGACAACAACCGAGTTGAGTTCATTCACCGCACAGCCCGTGACTTTCTCGAAACACAGTCGATGAAAGACTACTTGCGCGATAAAGCCGGCGGCGATCACTACAATATCGAGATGGCATACATTAAAACGCACGTGTATTTCTACCGATGTCTTTTGGCATCGCCAGGTTGCGATACGGCAACAGACCGTGTGCATGACCGGTATCGGGAGTGCATAGAACATGTAGACGATGCTCTTGAAGCAGATAAAGAGTACGGGCTCCTGCTATTCTCTACTTTTACGGACACGCCTGAAGATCGAGCAGTCAGAGATCCTTCATCTGTTCGCGAGTTTTTGCTGGCGAGGATGGCAGCATCTGATACACGGATACACACCACATCTACGAGGTCAACAAACAGCACACCATCAGAGCTTGGTCTTCTGGGCCCCTACATGCAGCATCATTTCTTCGATCTCGGTCAACACAAGTATATTTCAGCTCAACTGGAGAGGAACCCTTCCTTTTTTAGAAACATGCCTGATTCGCCCATGGGATTTAACATAAAGGATGATCGCCGTTTTTATTCTCAAGTCAAGATTAGGAAAGCTCTACTCAACGCGGGCTATGATGCCAACGAGCCTGTTGGGAACTCGACGGCTTGGCTCATTTTCATGTCTGGATACTTGAGTGGCAGTCAGGCCATCAAAAAAAATATTATTGGTTTCAATGCCGGTTTCAATGCCGGAGAGTCGCTCATGATTACTTATCTGAAAAATGGGGCCGACCGAACTCAGCGAATCGCACATAAGCACAGAAGTGATCCTTCAACATCTTATCAACCAATGCTGTTTCCGCTTACGCACATCTTTCTGGATATATTTAAGGCAACCTGTTCGAATCCTCCGTCCATTAAGGATTTCGTCGAAGTTATCGACACATTTCTGGAGTCGGAGACTATCATGCAGCTAGACGAGCTCGTACTCAATTTCCCGAGAGTGCCTCAGTGTGCACCTGTCGGAGTACATATCATGCCATTACGAAAGGCAGCGCGAAAGGCAGCGGTAAAAACGATCATCGCGAAGGGGAACTCGGTTGGGGTAGATATGCAAAGTCTTGCTCCCGGCATCTTGGCTTATTTCGAGGACAGCGAGGGCGAATCCATCGTGTCCCTGATAGCAAAGAAACCGCGGCGGGACATTGACGACAGCGGCGAGAATCACCTGCCACAGCCGAAACAAGAGCAAACGCCGCCACCGCCGGGTTACTCGAAGACGCCCAAGAGAGCCCTACAGGACGAGCCCGGCGAAGCAGAACAATCACCAAAAGGGTCGAAGCGGGCGAGAGAGCGAGGTTCGCGGCAGAAGAAGAAGGCTGAGGCCGACAATGGTTGCATGGAAGTGGTTGAGATTTCTGACATGGAAGTGATTGAGATTTCTGATTAGCATGTCGTGGTCGGCACTCATATTTCCGTGTATCGCGAACAAGTTTGCCAGTCATTTTTACATGTATATAAGACGGATTAGAAGTTGATACGGTATATTAATTCAGATGACACAGCTGTCAGTACTCCCAGGCGCAACACCTCGGTAACGTTTAATAACTCTTGCTCAAGGTCGAGTCAAGATGCAAAGATAACGCATCCATCAATTAATTCGTTTTTTGTTGGCTACTTTTCTACTGTTTTGATGTTTCTCGGGCTCACTGATTAATCTCCTTTTTTTGGTAATGCTCTGCCAAGGCCCGGAACTTTTCGATCGCAGCCAAGAATAAGAAAGCACAGGAGATATGACGACAAGGCTTGAGGTGAGACACCAAGACTTTAGACAAGACGGCAAAAGCTTGACAACAACGTCGGTGGCTGTGTCTACATACTGAATTTACAGCCATGGATCCCAATCCGCTTCATCTCTTACTTGCATATGAAATTTCAGCTGCTTCAACGAGCTCTGGCACATGATCACCAGCCAGTTGTATTTAAAAGGAATAGAAAATTACAAGTACGAAATTTAAATGCAAATACAAACTACGGAGTACCAACTACAATCGTAATAATATATACCAACCTTGTTCGCCATTGACTATCTCTATGGTGTATTGCACCATACTGAATACAGCAACATCGCCAGCTTGGCGACAGGGAAGACAAGGACGTGCGCAGTTTGCAGAGAGGTACTTTATACTGTTAGATACTCCGCAGAGTGAAGAGTATATAAAAATGTACGGTCAGTTCACGGGGAAGCAAAGTGTCGAAAGTCGTTAGTTAGATTCAACCCGAAGAGTGCATACTACTCCGTATGTAGATAGTAGAATGCGGAAGTGTAGCATTACATCTTAGTATGTACTCCGTACTACAGAGCAGATTTATATGCACGGAGTATTTACACCTACATAGTAGGGACGCTACAAACTATTAAGGAGAGTTCGGGGCAGAGGAAGAAAGGGGAAGAGGACAAGGGTAAAAAGAAACTCGTAATAAAGAAGTCCCCACCCGAGACGAAGAGGCTCGGTGACGAAAGCGGGAAGGAAGACACGCGACTAGGACATGGGTTATGGGGAGAAAGGGAGAAAATCACGATGAACATGTACTATGTACGAGTACAAGAGTGCATTACATAGTACATAGTAGTTTCGGAGATGCTGACATAATACACAATTTGACTATATTCTTGATATTTTTTTTTCTTATGTCTTTGATATCCTGCTTCATTATTCTATTTATGCGTGATTCTGGCCCTTGCTGCGTATGCTGTCAATGCCACCGACTCCAGCATTCCTTTGGGATTGTCGTTACTTGGATCTGACAGTCCGGCGTGGCACTGCATGCAACAGAATAAGCAAAGGTCATGCGCAAAAGCAGTGAGGACGTACCGCAAATGGAGAGGATTTGGAATAGCAGAAATAAAAACAGAACAGAAAAGAGTATCTGCAGCCGAGAGGGTGGCGATACGGCATTGTGATAACAAGACAACAATGACACGATAACGGCAGTCTACCACTGCGATGTGTGTAAGATACTATGTAGAAGCATTCTAGAAGAAGTTTATTGATAGACGCTCACTCTTTTCCACTTGGCTTCTCCTCTGTGATGGTGTGCTCGTGTTGTGGTGCCTAGTTGGCTGGAATGAGATGCCCGCGAGATTAAGACTAGCATCATGTAACCTCACCAGAGACGAAAAAGTTCGACCGAGTGAGCAAATTGCCTGCTTGGCACGATCCCCTCTCTGCCTATCTTTCTCCCCTCTCTTCAGGTTTTTTCCTCATGCAAACTCTCGCTTCTGCAGAGTACATGGTATCTTATCCGGTCTAGTCTCGTGCAGCCGCTGGCTTGTTCTACTCCGTACTTGGCTTGCATCTACATGGTACAGATTTGCTCGGGAGTTTTTTGACGTCGTTTTCTAGAAGGATTTCAACCATACCTTGCTGTGCCAACACGGCAGGTGTAGGCGCATATCAAAACCAATGAATCATGCCCACGAGATGTTTCCAATACGCTCCTTCCCACCTACGAATCGATTGATATGATGTTTTATTTGCCTCTTTTTCATGTTGCTAATTGCCCCTTCCGTGTCTCGTGATAATGCATGTAAAAAGAACAGGCAATTCGATTGAATATTCACCCGGTGTCTGGATGGCCACGAGAGCGTTGCATGATAGGACAATATGGAGTATGTAGTTTCCATTACGTTTGGCTTTGATTGCGCACGAGTAATGCTCGGTTGTGACTTGCTGGACTCGCTGAAGAACAAGTTGATTTAGTGCTGGGACCCTCTGAGGTCCTTCGCGCTCGAGTCTGCTGCTGTCCTGGGTCTCGGGCCCGTCTGGGGAAGATTCTGTTAGCTAAGATCAACATCTATTCACGGGGAAGACTGTTTGGTGCGAGACGATTCTACAGAGCAATGACACAATATTGACGATATCACTTGTCTTCTTTGCTCCGTATTGAACAGAGGGAGAATATTGCAGCTCGGGATAGCCGACTGCAGTACTTCTACTTGTCGCCGGCCGAACATGTTTTCGAGTCGTACTGTGATGAAACCACTGCACCATTGATCCATTGATTTTTGGAATGTCCGGTCGAATTAAAGGCTTACGAGGTCTGCCGTTAGCTGTCACAGTTGTTATCTGGGATTCTAGAAACAGCTTCGGTAACGCATAGACCAGGCAAGCTAGTATCAATATTGTATTTTGGTGCTGTACTTTGTTAACAGGGACGTAGTCTAGACCGCCGCTCTCTTTTTTTTTATGGTTGTTTGAATGTGCTAACTATGCAAGAATAACGGCCATGAGTAAAGGCCAGCCGTTGCAGGAGGGCAGAGTCACGTTCTCGAGGTACCCCCACTGCGATCAGCCCATCGTCGTCCTTGTTATTTCCTTTATTACACACGCGCTAATAAGACCATACCACGTTGGCGACATGCTGGCCGTGTAGCGGTGCAGTGGTACAGTGTTGCAGTGATGCAGTGACCCAGTGCTCCCATGGTGATGCACGGTACTGTATCTTAGCGGCAATAGTCAACAGGATCCATGCAGCGCGAACGGCGTACATGTGCAGCAGGATATCAGGATACCAAACGTATCAGCCAGCGTATCAGCCACGGTAAGCGAATACACGCCTGCGAACAGCACACAAGCACCATCAAACACGCTGATAGCAGAGCCGATAAAAACCGACATGACCTACTGTACTCGTATACTACATAATCAGTACTCTGCAGAGACAGCATTGCTGAGACACCCCACCCCCTTATTTGCTTCAAGCTTTCAGACCTTCCTGATGGGGTTGAGGCGTCCCCCAAGATTGCCGGAGCTTATCTTTAGTCGTGATCCAACTACAGTCAGAAACAGGCATACTACGTAGGCAGATACTGGCAAATACTAGCAAATCGCTGCGAGGTGGCTTCCATACAGGATTCTAGTGCCACACTAAGACCACTTCCATTGCGACCTGACGCCAGATATGGCGATAGCGATGTATCAGATAGAGATGGTGTTTTCTGTGCGAATCAAAAGTGGGATCGTAAAATGTTGCGGGTACTTGCGGTTCTCTTGATCCAACTACATAGTACTCTTATCATTCATCCTTTTGATTTACCATGTATGTCCTCGGACATGTTGTATATTTTCTACTTACCTGCTCCACATTTTACTCGGTCATTGGGCAGTCATTTGCAGTTTATTATGTGTTTGTATTTATAAACTGTGCTTTGCAGCACTGCACAGGCTTATGATTGCCAGGCTGCACAGTATAGCGCTCTAGAGTTGCGTAGACGGGATGATTATATCGTATCGTAGTATGTCGTCGGTAACATCAAATTGACGACACGCCGGCAGCTCGGACTGTTTTCTACCCGCCGTGCATGACCACACGGATGAAATAGCAAACTGCATAGTGTGTCGTAGTGCGGTGGGAGCGAATTCTTCCCTTCCTTTTCTTTTCTTTTTTTGATATTTTCTTTTCTTTTTATTCTTTCCTCATTTTCGGGTTCGTTTCTTTTGTTGACCACCGCCTCGCCGTCATTTGCACACCAGCCTCACTGCATATGATAGATCTTAATAATGCTCCTACGCACTCCTGATATATGCCCGTCCAAGTCAATGTTACACACCAAATGGTGACAAGCAATAGCCAAGCATCTGCCGCCAATAACAGCCACAGGCCAAGGTTCTTCGGCCAGATTTTTTTTTTTAAAAAAAAAGCACTAAAGACAGAATAGAGCTGTAGAGCCTTAAGCCCGACTTACACGACTCTCCACGGCTCGGATTCACATCAAAATCACCACGTACTTCTTTGTTTCCCATGGTCCTTTTGCTTCCGCTAATAATCGCATCTCAAACTCGCACCCATATCACTGAACGCAAAGACCCACTGGATGCCAGTCGCTCCTTCCCAATACAACATATTTCTATTCTCGCTCTTACCCTCCCAACGCTCTTCAGCCATGCACAAGCGTGCGTAATTCCCATTAATCGACATCGATAAATGACTTGGATTTTATCTCATTTGCCCTCTCTTATTCCACACTTGACCCACCCATACCCACACTCTCGACTATCGCAAGACACCATGCACACCCATGCCTGCAATTCTTCCCCAGAGCTGAGCTGTCTTTGAATTGCATTCTACGTAGTACTGTGTACAGTACTGCATTTGCTTGCTTGTCTTGCCTGGGCGTGCCTCCCACGTCCATCCTTTAACCTCTACGACTCAATCGCCTTCCTACCGTAGTAGTCTCTCTCTTCGCACTAGCCGGGTCTCTTTCCCGTTTGGTTCGAGTGTTGCTCGTTCTCTCTTGCATGTCCCCTGTCTTGTTCCTGCCGGTTTTGTCTTGTTCTCGAGTATCCCTTCTTCACATATAATACTCCCTCCACCCCCCTCCCTCTCTCCTCCGCCTCTTTCTTTTGTCTCGCTCCGTCTCTCGTCTCCTGTCCGTCCCATTCCCCATACACAACCCCAGCCATACAACATCATGGCCGACGTCGAAAAGGCAACGTCCGTTAAGTCGGCGCGCAATGTGCCTACGCCTGAGCAGTTCCCTCACGATGAGGAGGTCGGCACTGTCAACGGCAGCAACAACCTCAAGCGTGACCTCAAGGGCCGCCACATGCAGATGATTGCAATCGGTATGCATCATAACCTCTTTTAGGTGTCTGTTGTTACTATACTGACTGATGACAGGCGGTTCTATTGGTGCTGGTCTGTTTGTCGGTTCCGGTAGCGCCCTCCACAACGGTGGTCCGGCGTCCCTCGTTATCTGCTACATGATCGTCGGTATCATGCTTCTGTTTACTTGCCAGGCTCTTGCCGAGCTGGCAGTCCTCTACCCCGTCAACGGTGCTTTCTACACCTACATCGTCCGCTTTATCGATCCTTCTCTCGGCTTCGCCATTGGCTGGGACTACGCCATCTCCTGGTTGACTATTCTTCCCTTTGAACTTACTGCTGCCTCGGTCACTATTCGCTTCTGGCGTGACGATCTCAACGAAGGCATCTGGATCGCCACTTTCCTCGTCATCCTCATCATCATCCAGCTTTTTGGTGTTCGTGGATACGGAGAGGTCGAGTTTGTCCTGTCCTGCGTCAAGATTGCCGCCTGCACCGGTTTCATCATCCTCGGCATCATCATCAACTGCGGTGGTGTCGGCGACCAGGGCTACCTCGGTGCCAAGTACTGGCACGATCCCGGCGCATTCAACAACGGCTTCAACGGTTTCGCTGGTGTCTTTGTCGTCGCCGCTTTCGCTTTCGGTGGTACTGAGATGGTTGGTCTGGCCGCTGCCGAGTCTGCCAACCCTGCCAAGTCTATCCCCCAGGCCACCAAGCAGGTCTTCTGGCGTATCTGCTTCTTCTACGTCGTCAACCTGTTTATCCTGGGTCTGATCCTGCCCTCCAACGACGACCGTCTGCTGGGTGCCTCTGGTGCCAACACCAAGGCCTCACCTTTCGTGCTCGCCATCCAGGATGCCGGTATCAAGGTTCTGCCCTCCATCTTCAACGCCGTCATTACCATCTCCGTCATCAGTGTCGCCAACTCATGCACTTTCGGCTCCACCCGTACTATGCAGGCCCTGGCTGAGCGCGGCATGGCACCCAAGGTCCTCGCCTACGTCGACAAGGCCGGTCGCCCTATCTGGTGCATTGCCATCCAGCTTGCTTTCGGTCTGCTGGCTTTTATCGGCGAGTCCGGCCATTCTAGCACTGTCTTCAACTGGCTGCTTGCCCTTTCAGGTCTGAGCTACTTTTTCGTCTGGGGTGCTATCTGCCTGACGCACATCCGCTTCCGCTACGTCTGGTTGGCCAAGGGCCGCTCGCTCGACGAGATCCCCTACAAGCCCAACTTTGGCGTCTACGGCAGCTACATTGGCCTGTTCCTCAACATTGTCTGCCTCATGGCCACTTTCTACAGCGCCCTCTACCCCTCATCCGATGCCACCCCCAGTGCATCTGTCTTCTTCCAGTCGTACCTAGCACTGCCTATCGTGATGGCCCTCTACGTCTTCTGGAAGGTCTACACGCGCGAATGGCGCCTGTACGTCCCCCTGGACGACATTGACCTGGACTCCGGTCTGCGCGAGTGTGTTCCCGAGGAGCTGGATGAGCTCAAGGTTGACCGTTCGTGGTCCACGCTGCCCAAGCGTATTGTCCGCGGTCTCTTCTAAGCTCGCTTCCGAGCTGGCAACCCAATCATTCTATTTCTGTCAATCGCATGCTGTTTCTTTTGGTCATTTACCTATCATGTCTGAAGTCTTGAATACTATGTCTTTAATACATCATTCTTGGATACATAGCATTTATGACGTATGACCATTGATAGTAACGCAAGGATGTGCCATGTGTTGACATTGTATTACTCCCATCTTTATCACCACTACATTCCCTTTCATTCTTTTCTGCTCTTGTTGTTTACTTTATATTTTATATATGGCCCAGCCTCATACATACCCATTTACTTTCACTTCTCATTTGCATATAACGAATAGTTGGACAAAAAAATAGTAATTAATATTGGGAGTTTCAATTGGCCGAGACTAAAGGTAGATTATTCCAGTCGGCACGATCTACTAATTAATATCTTTTTTTCCACAATCTAATATACCCACCACTACAGCCTCGTTATTCCCGTCTTTCCGTAATAGGAAACATCAACGACGTCAGACAGGACATCGACATGTAACTACGCAGTTGCTTGTTGTGTAATGTTCCTTCTTGTTCGGGTATTTACTGATCACACCTTCTGCAGATGGACAAATTCGAAAATAGGATGTAGGTCCTTCACAAATGAAACAAGATGTGCCTTGTCTTTCTGGCCAGGTTTTTGCGCTCCAACAACACCATCGCTCCTTCTCCCCTTACAAAGGGTCGGCTTGCCCCTTCCTCATCTATCATCCATGCTGGACCGAGCGCCTTTTCCTTGTTGACATGTGCACAATTTGCTGTTGTCACCCTCTCTACAAGTATACATGACCTCTTTCTTTTAAAAAAAAAAGAAATCAAGTCGACGCCCGGCCTCCAGCGCCTCTCCGCACCAAACAAAACAAGAATTACTTCCGCTCTCCTGATACCAGGCTTCAAAATCACAGATGCCGGGAGCCCCCGATATGGCCCCGTGGGCAACACTACCTACCCAGTAGCGGGCGGGTTTTCGCCAACTCCTCCTGGGTTACCGGGCCTGGTGTCGCCGACATGAGGCCCGGGAAGCTGTTTCGCCGCTGTTGTCAACTGGCTTATGACGGGCGGGGCTTTGGAGCCGTTCTCCGGGGTCACAGATAGCTAGCTGCTTGACTTTTCTGTCAACTGGCAGTCCGGGGGTAGAATCGGACTTATCCCTCTCCTGATTTAAGCACATTTCCTCAACCAAGATTACACTGCACGAATATCACTCAGACGGCAAGCAGACAAACCACGGCGCGACGTTTCCATCGCACACCTTGGACAGTCCAATCGCCGGGAAGATGCGAGTTTCGAGGCCTTGGCATAGTACTTTTAGGGTGAGGGCTTGGTATGGTACTCACAGGTTCTCAGTTTGGATAAACATCCACATGTTAGCACGCGGAATCGATAGATCGTGTGCCGGTATTTACATTCAACAATAACAACAACAACAGCGGTCAGGCAGTTTTTCCGTGCTTCCAAGGTTGTTGCCAGTCACATGAACATAGCCTTGACTTTTCTGTGTATTTCCCAATATAGTTTGCAATAAAAAACTCATCGAGATCGGCGATATCCAGCGCTCACTTTCATTTTAGCCTTTGATTGAATAAAGCGCGTTAAAATTTGCTCAAAGTGATGGTGTAAAGTACTGCACTAATACCGTGTTGTACATAACACCATGGACATCTTGTATAGTATTCTCTGTGGGAATGGCATGTGTAAAGAGCACTACGGTATCTTTAAACCCTTTGCACTTTTGCCAGTGTTTACTTGATTCCTCAGTCTTCCTTCAACTTTAAATTCTCCACCAACCAGCCCTACACAAATATATCGCCATGGCCGTTGTACTCGGAACTGTCTGATAGCCCCGACACAGCAAGCGAGATCATAATGACCGACACAAGCTCTCAATGCAGCGGCGTGGATCTCGGTACTACGACTGTGCCGCAAATGATAAAGTTCAACCACCGGCCAAACGCACTCTTGCCAAAGTCAGAGACCGCTGTGTTACTGGAGCTCATCCGCAAGAGTGTGGAGGCTGCATACAGCGCCGGGAGAGCTGTGGTGACACTGCTGGCTGCCCGGTGGAAAACCACAGCAAGAAAAGAGCAGCAAGATTTGGTTACGAAACTGCACGCTTGCTTATCGATGTCCTATATCGGATAGCAGAGCTGGTAGATTCATCTACTGCCAAGTCTACCTCCCATATGACTGTTATGATGGACCATCTGCACAAAGCCATCGACAGCAAGCTCCTGGCCCTGGCCGATACTCTACTGGCCATCGAGGAAGAGGAAACAGAAATGGGCAGATTTACAAGCCAATACGAAGCCGTCATAGAACTATTTATTCACAAGTGCCTAGCAGATTCATCCAAGGCTGCAAAAGACAGCGCCAGCGCACGCTGCATGGGCGACGCCAGGTACCGGCGATGCATTTCCAGTGCTCTCAGCTTTGCTAGTACTCGGCACTCGCAGCACGAGTGCGTCAAGATCCTTCAGGGTCTCATTCCCAGGTACACACTCCTTCTGAAGACTTCCCAGACCAGCTGCTGGAATATTTCGCGCGTCTACACCGAGGACGCCATGGCCATGCTGTACGGCCTTAATATCAGACATGCAAGTGCGCCCTATCAGTGGGTGTACACAGTAAGCTGGGTACTGAGTAGGGACTTGGAGTTTACTGTCAGGGGGCGACGCATGCGTGTCAGTATGGCATTGCTGGCGTCGCTGGGTGCGGCTCTTGTTCTTTTGGTGACAGTTTACTTGTGGTATGTTAACATTTAGGTTTGGTCTGGGTTTCAAGCTATATTCACGGGCAAATAGCATAGTGCTGCCGATGACTTATACAGCTGATTTGACTTTATTTGTAAGTGGGAGGTGTCTTTGACAACGTCGATGGGATGAAAGCAAACGACGGCGGCACCTCAATACCCATAGCCAGTATCTGTCTGGTAGCTATCAATCTGTACTGGAGGCTGTAAGATAGAAAAGAAAAGCCAAAGGGCAAATTACAAACGGTTAGCAATGGAATAGAAGAAAGGGGAAGCATACAAACACGCGCCAGCATCACAGCTACAAGCAGCAGCAGCAGCAGCAGCAGCAGTTCCAGACAACAGCACCAGGTGGCATCAAACAGCATCAATCAACACGCCACAACGCCATACAACAACACACTACACCGGACGACACACTACACCAACTACAACTCGTCTTTCTTGCACTGCGCGGGCTGCTTCTTGCTGGCATCGCCCCATCCAAACAGACTGCTGATAAAAGACGCACCCGGAATGGAAACGGCTGCCATCGGAGGATAGTCTTTGCCGTCGACGGTGACGCGCGGCTCACAGGAGCACATCTCGGCATCCGACACACCGGCGAGTGCCTGCGGGATATGGCGGCCACATCCGCGCCAGGACTTCTTGGCTGTTTCTTATTAGCACATGGTGATGGTTTTAGAGGAGTAGATGAGGCAGATGACACATACAGCAAGTCGAGCAGGTAGCACCGAAACACATCTTGAAGGTTGCTTGAGGTTGGTATTGGTAAAGGCTGTCGATGATGTTGGACAGGATATGTCAAGAGAGAAGAAAGAGATGAAGAGATAAGGTGCGGGGTGGCAATCTCTGGTTGTTTGTTGTAGAAGAGAGAGAGAGAGAGAGAGGGCGGTCGAGGAGGGCGGACTATGGGTTAGTTTAAATACACGGACGGGGGAGCGGGAGGGCAGGAAATTTCGAAGGAATGAGGGAAAGATAGGGGACTGTAAGGTTGTGAGAAGCAATGATGTCGCCGAAGAGAATGCGAAGGAAATCACAATGGAGACGAAAAGCGCGAGAGAGCTTTATCGCTTTATCGGCGACCTGTGATGGATGTGAGCGGGTAGGCCATTTTAGTAATTAAAAGCTGTATTTTATTTTATACGGGCACCACCAGCTTCTAAACGCCGAAACGCGCCTCGCCCGCATCTCGACGTCGCCGCAGTCTTTGTCATCAACTTAGCTTCCCCGATGAACTGTACAAGGCCCCTCCACTACGGCCACAGCAGCGGGGGATCTTCCGGGACACGTCAAAAACTGGTTGCCACTAAAGGCTGTTTAGCGAATCGGACGCGTCGGGCATGACTCGCTTGGCTGACTATATTTCTTCATAATTCTTCGGAAAAGTGAGCTGATCATCCTGCCCGCGAGTGGGTGCCAAACATTTGACAGTCTTGTCAGAAGCCTGTTGATATATTTAATTTCAATTAAAAAATGTACAATACTGTACAGGTTAAAGGAATGGATGGTTTGCTAAAGCAAACGAGTCAGACCGTTGGTCCAAGGCATCGATTGACACCCTGAACAAACACGAAGAAGGAAAAGATGCACAAGGGCAAGAAAGAATTGAAACGACGAAGAACGCCTACAAATCCGACTCGACCCTCAAAATGTCGCTACCAGGCCATCTTGGCAAGCACACCCGTAGGCCAGCGACGCACGCCGGCCTTGCGCAGCTCGTCGAGTGCCAGCAGGCCGAGACCCAGCGCCATGGGCAAAAAGTAGTGCTCAACTGGGACGTCCGTCGTGCCCAGCGTCGACTGCAGCTTGGGGATGTAGAGCCAGATGACAGCGAGGCCGAGCGACGCCAGGATGGCCGGGAACAGCAGCAAGTTCTGCGTCTTCTTGTTGAACGCGGGCGGGTGCTGGAACAGCGAGAGGCGGCGCGTGCGCACTGCCATCAGGTTGAACCACTGCAGAACCACAAGCGTGATGAAGTAGACGGAGCTGGCCTCGTTAATGCGGTTGGTCAGCTCGGTGGTGCCGCCGACCGACTCGAGGAAGTCGTCGTTGTAGACACCAAACTTGAACCACAGCTGCGAGAAGGGGACTCCGTTGCGCTGCAGGTACCAGTAGGACATGGTGAAGCTCAGGGCGACCTCGATCGTGCCGACGAAGCCGTAGGCGTGGAACATGAGCTGCCAGTCCACCAGCTTGGTCGTGCGCGGGTTGCGAGGCGGGCGTGTCAGCAGATCAGCCTCGGGCGTCTCGTATGCGAGCACGATGGCAGCAATGCAATCAGTGAAGCAGCTATCGCAGGTTAGTATTTTTTGTTTTTTACTCAGGCCCGGTTATCACGGAGTAAACCTACCAAATGATGATCATCAGGAACGAAGAGAGAATCTGAGGCAGGCCGAGAAAGACATTGGTAAAGACAGGCCAGAACTCGGACCACGAACCGGCAGGCAGCAAGTAGGCAATGATCTTTTTCAGGTTGTCAAACACCAGACGGCCATAGCGAACAGCCTCGACGACAGCGGCAAAAGTAGACTCGTCAAGCAGAACCATGTCGGCAGCCTCGACAGCAATATCCGAACCACCAGCCAGCGCGATGCCAATATCTGCAGTCTTGAGAGCCGGGGCATCATTGACACCGTCACCAGTCATTGCCACGGTAGAGTCGCGAGCCTGGAACGCACGGACGATGCGCAGCTTCTGATCGGGCGTGGTACGGGCAAAGACAATCTCGGGGTAGGCGCAGATCTGGTCCCACTGGTGCTCGTTGAGCTTCATAAGGTCGGCACCAGTTAGAAGAAGAGCGGCATTGGGGCCAGGCAGGACTGGACGAATGGCAGCCGAAGACGAAGGCGAAGACATCGACGACGTAAAGGGTATCTTGGACAGCCACTTCTTAACAGCGCCGGGCTCACTACTGGCGTTGCTGTAGCCGACACTGTCGCTGCCAATCTCAGTCTTGGACGGGAACCGAGCCAGGTGCGAGACATCATGGACAACAGGCTCCAGGACCATGCCGCACTGACGCGCGATAGCGAGCGCGGTAAGGCCAAAGTCGCCAGTAACCATAAACGTCCGGATACCGGCGCCACGCAGAGTGTGCATAACATCGCGGATTTCGTCACGCGGCGGGTCAATCAGAGCCAGCAGGCCAACCAGTGTCAGGCCGCTGTTGATCTCAGACTTGACACGCTCATCAATCGAAGAAGCCGGCGAGCCGGCGACAACGACACCGGGTGGCAGGACCTTGCGAGCAACAAGTATAACACGGCGGCCGTCGGCCGACCACTGGTCCTTGAGATCACGGATGGCCTGGAGCGTGGCCGGCGTCATGTCCACGGCGCTGCCAAACGACGACTGCACAACACGCGTGCACTTCTCCAGCAGAATGTCCGGGGCACCCTTGACAAACAGCAGCGTGCTCTGCTGGGCAGCAGGCAGGCCAGTTTTGGAGAATCCACCGGAAGCAACCTCGTTGGGCGACAGACACATGGCAGCAGCCTCCTCATTCTGGATGCGGCTCCCCGTATCGTTGAGGGCAAAAGCGCGGGCCATGTACTTGGTGCGGCTGTCAAACGCGAGCTCGTATATGGATAGCCATGCGCTGCGCAGCTGGCTCACAGGGCCGAGGCTCTCGGACAGACGAAGAGCGGCCTGGTCGGTGGCGTCGCCGAAAATGCGGCGCTGATCCAGAGGGTACTGCAGAGTCTCCGCATCAAACTCGGCGGCATTGCACAGGCCAGCACCTGCACGGAGCTGGTGCAGCGGTGACATGGTCGTGCTAGGCGAAAGGAGAGCAGCGCGAGCCTCATCCGAGGTATAGGTGCTAGTACCCAGAGACAAGTCTGTGACAAACATTTTATTCTAAAAGTCAGCACAAGCTCTCGTCATTGCTGTTCAGGTACGTTACCTTGGTCAGGGTGCCAGTCTTGTCCGAGCAAATGACGGAAACGGCACCAAGAGTCTCGACCGTCTTGAGGGACTTGCACAGGATCTTATGCTTGCTCATAAGGTTGGCTGTAATGGTCAAGCTGGCCGTCGTGGCGATGGGCAGGCCTTCGGGAATATAGGCAATGGCGACGCTGACACAGCTCACGATGAGCATGGGCACATTGATCCAGTCGGGATACGCGTGGTGAAGCCATCCACCCCTATTTGTGCCGAAACAAAACAAAGAGTAAGTTATATGCTAAACAAACTGGTATAGAAACGCATTGATGAAATTCAGGGTTGCAAGGGAACAGTACCATGTAGCAGCGAGAATGATGATCCAGGTCACCATGATGCCAAATATGAGCAGCACGAAACGCATGATTTCACGCTCGATCGTCGTCAAGCCGGTCTTGGGCGCACCCGTGAGCTTGGCAATCTGGCCAAAGACTGTCGCGTCGCCCGTGGCCACCACAATGGCGCGAGCCGTGCCCGACACACAGTGCGTGCCCTGCAGGCCAATGCAGCCAGTCTCGAGGTAGTTGTTGCTGCTGCTGCTGGTGTCTTCCTCGAGGCCCTTGATCGGCTTAGACTCGCCCGTCAGCACAGCGCGGTCAACGGTCATGTCGTGCGAGACGCGAATGTAGCGGACGTCGGCAGGGATTCGGTCGCCAGCCTTTAGGAGAAGGACATCGCCAGGCACGAGCTCAGAGGCGCCGATTTGGGTCTGCACGCCACCAGCGCGAATGACATGGCACGATTCGGGAAGCATGGCAGTGATGGACTGCATGACACGCGAGCTGGACCAGTCCTGCCACGCGTTGAAAGCGGCCTGCAGAACAAAGACGCCGATGAGCACGATACCGAGAGCCAAGTTGGCCACGGCCGGGTTGGGCTCGCCCAGGGGCTTCCACGACAGGAAGACAAGAATACCGCCAATGGCTAGGATGGAGCCGAAGCCTTTGAAGAAGTATCCCAGTATCTTCCAAAACCATGGGTTGGGCAGCGGCGAAATTGCATTGATGCCGTGCTTGCGCAGCAGCTCAGCAGCTGTTGCCGTTGCCAGACCACCAGTCATGTCGGTATTGAGACGCACTGCCACCTCCTTGGTCGAGATCTTGTGCCAGTCGATCATTTCGAACTCTGTCAAAGTCAGCTTTCTGGTGTTGCGAACTATAATCGTCTTTGCGTCACGGCCGTGCTCTCAACTCACTCATGACCATGGTGTCCTTGGCTTTCGCGTGTTCGTTTTGGCGCTCTCTTTCGGCATCGTCAATGTCCTGCGAACTATCATTGTTAGCTGTCGTTCTGACGTGTCAACTTGTTCAAGAGATGTCTGTGGGGGGAAGACTTACAGTGTGCGGTATTGGATGGGGAGAACAGACGACGGATCGATGGACCGGCGCGATGAACGCGAGCGAGGGCGGTTTGACGCATTGAAGCGAGCAGCAGCCGATGATGGCCCAGGGCCACCAGCGCTCTTGCTGTCCTCAAAGAAATCGCGACGCGAGACCCGGGTGTTGATCCCCTTCTCCTCGTCTTCTGTGGCCTCCCAGACCAGCGAGTTGTCGACCATATTTGCGATCAAGAGATTACAAGTAAGTCGTTGCAGATAAGTCAAGAGATGCAAGGCACGACAACGACTATAAATGTGCAGGCAGGGGGCAAACATAGGAAAAGAGTAAACGATGTAGAATGCAACAGAGAAAAAGGGAAGAACAGGATATCTTGTCTGATCCGAGAGGGAAAGGGTAACGGTCTGGTGAAGAAGATGGGATGGAAGGGGAAAATAGAGAAATCATATGGCTTGTAGAAGTAGCTATATATGTCTCGATCAACACAGCCGAGGACGCACTTATGTCTCGTCGCTGGCAGTTACCATGTTGCTGATACTTGTGCACTGCCTGGCTGTGCCCTTTTGCCTTTGTATTTCAGTCTCTGCCGTCCTTGCCATGTGCGTGTTGCGTTCGCCCGCATTATAGTGAGGCCCCTATTTTTGTTTTGTTTTCCTGTAACATTGCAAACTATTCTAGCCTCACCCGAGGATCATGTTCGACCGTCTTCCATTACGAACATGACATTATCCTCTGGCTTTATTTCGCTTCCTGCTAGCTGTTTTACTCCAGAGTGTTGTCTGACATTGCCCATCCAACTCGTTATTTTCGGAGAGGGAGGCCGAAGCTATGCAGTGATGATCCATCAGTATCCTGTCTCGCAGGCTCTCACATCTCCTTCCTTATTACGTTAATATTTGGTAAATCTGTTGCAGCTATGAAGGGTGTATACATAAGATAGCGCATGAGGGAAGGGGTAGACGAAAGACAACATAAAAATACAAGACAACCGTATGCTGCCATCGCTATGCAAAACATGCACATGACAAGATAGCCCGATACAAACAAGTGCTCAACGATGATGAGGCACGCGAGGTATTGAGAGGCATTTTCCTGGACACTCTAGTGGGCTCCTTTATCCTGTCCCTGTCGGCTACTTGTGACCTTTGGTTCTTTGCTCTTTTCGTGTTTTCTTTTTTTCTACTCTCACCTTACTGAATATAATCCGATGAGACGCCCTTTGCGCCGCTGTCTGCGACTGAAGTACCAAACAGGTAAGAACTAAAGAAATGGCAATGGTGTCAGACAAGGACAGCAAGGGGTGGTCGTATGCTGATAGCTCAAAGGGCCTTTCTTTGTTTTGATCGGACAACTCAACGAACATAGGCGAACATAACGCCCGGCACTAGTGCAGCGGTGTAATACTCAAGACTGGAGAAACAAACAAGGATTTTCAAGCAGTCGACGTCAGGCAGAGCTCGGAGCGGAATTCGCTTGTGGTAGTGAGGAGCCATCAGTACCTCTTTTTTATATTGCGTATGCACTTTCATGTTTTATTTTCTTCTTTTTATATTTGTATTATTTTTAACTCTTATTTCCCGATCTTGGCACCAGACAGGACAACCCCCATGCTGGTCGTGCATCTCTGTTCTGTTACTTTTACCTGTTCTCATCTAGTCTGGCTAACGTATTGTTCTCCCCTTCTGTCCTCCCGACTACGTCCCATCTCTTCTCATCCTTTTTCCACACGTCTCATAGCTTAACGTGTAAATAATATCCATATGCACACTCCATAGCTTGGAGCTTGGAGCTTGGAGCTTACACTTACCTGCCCAGTCACCTCTTTTGACGCTCTCTTCTCTTTTCCTCCCAGATTCGCTCCGGCTCACTCTCTGGCGTCGTTTCAAAGGGGTGTCTTCCTTTTCTAGCTCGCGTGTTTTGCACAGCATACTCCGTAGCTGATCATCGTATTAAGCCATGCCCGATTCGTCGTCTATCTGCGGTGTGAATATTTCCTCTGGTGGTTTATAAGACAACATTCATTTTGTCCTTTTCTAAAAGCTCAGTCATCTTTTGATTTAATTCTCCATCTTGTACTGCAAATAGCCGTTTTCTAGCTCCCATCCCATATGTGGAGGAGGGTGTGGAGGGGGGTAAAAGGGACATCAAATAGCAAGGGGCTAGAAGAACTTGCACCAGATGAGCCAACGGAAGCTAGAAAACAGCCAGAGAATTAGCAAAGGCTATCGTCCATCTCCACACATTTGTCTTTCCCCTTCTTCTTTATAGGGCTGTATACATTGGCTGGGTTTGATGAGCACTAGCATTTTTATATTTCTCAGTTTACAGAGACTATTCTCCAGCTACTACGCTACAGAGTCTACCAATGCCCATCCTAGAGAAGCGAAATGAGCTATCATAAGATATCTTACATTATTGTAGATGGTAGCTCTAAAAACGCACCCACAGAGCAAGATTATACATACTGTAGGTGAGTGCACACAGCCAGAAATTACTACAGGAACCTTCAAGAACGAGGAGGCCTCCCCATACGTAGTATATACAGTGCAAATAGTCAAACATGAAGAGCGGTGTCTTTGAGGGTCATGTCCAGTAACGTGGTTAAGCCAAACCAAACACGCAGCGTTGTAATACGGTCGTGATGGATCATTTAATCATGGTTACACTGACATCAGCAATATACGCAACACTCACTCAAGCTTCCATCATTCATCTATGCTGGCGCATCCTTCGTTGCGCTACTAGGGCATCTCTGGATATCTCTCCGTCTTCCCTGTTCACTGGCACACACGCGCACACACTCGACCCTGAGAACAGGACATGATCCACTAGCTCCCGAAGCTTGTCTACTTTTTAGGGTTGCCTGTTCTTGTTCTCTCTTCGTCTTGATCTTTAGAGTGCTGCTTATTGGGTAGAGTGTGTTTCGATGTCGTTGAGCTTCCATCGCTTGATATCAAGCTCCCATTTCAAGTGTGTGTAAGAGTCGACCTCTTGGTTTCTGTAGAGGTCTTGGCGTGCATGTTTGGTATATGTGTATGTAGTTCTGTTACTCGTCATTTATGCCTATTTTCATTGCGGTTTGTGTGTATCGTCTTTTACAAGTGTTTTTTCCGTTTGTCTTTTGTCTTTTATTTGACGGTTTGTTTTCTCGTTAATTTCAAAATCACGCAATTTTTTGTCACATTCTATAGGAAATCAAGCCCGTTCCCGTTGTGCACTCAAATACTGCTGAAAGTGCTGTGGTTTGGTAGGAAAAGCGAGAGAATCGAGGAGACAAGAAAAAAGTGTCGAGGGAAGAGCGGACGTTGGAGTCCCTGAACGATGTATGGGAGTCTAAAATGTATGAGAGCATTAGTGTCCAGATAAGGAGTGGCTATGCTTGCCCATCCACACGTGGCAGTTGGAAAAAGAGAACGTAGATCTGGGAAGTCTAGCCAATGGGGGGATGGCCCGAGTTAAGCTCCGTAGCTTCTACCACAAGAGGGAATAAAACTAAATCAAAACATATTGCAGAAAATAGAGGTGAGGAAGAGAAACAGGAATTGTCCGAGCTAGGCGATTGCAGATTCGAGGATAGTGGAAATAGGAGACTGATTTTATAAAGGGAAAACAAAAGAAAGACAAAAGAAAAAGAGAAAAAAACAAAGAACTGTGCCTCCACATCCTAATCTCGAATCGACACCCCCAGAGCTAGCAAGCACGACCCTGCTGTTCCCGCAAGTGCGTATGCAACCCGGTGTAGTGTTGTGGTGTATTGTTTGCATGCAAGCTTGCACTGACCACTCAGCGACCTTTCTGTTACTCTATTCTATCGTATTTGCGATACTCCAGTAAGACTTATTTTTCTGATACGCTCCTTATTCCGACCTATTCTAGCGCCGGTACCTGGCCGCTATAGACAGAGTCCACATCCGGGGATCAAGCGAGCTCTGACGTAGGTTTCCTCTTTTTTTACCTTTTATATCTCGACAAAGTACACTCGCTGAGAAGATCAAATATACCTCAAGCTTGTCGAAAAGGGAAGGCGAAACGACATGAAAGGAGCAGCCACTCGAATAGAAGACGAGGGCGAGAGGAGGAGGAGGAGAGGAGTGAAGACAAAACAGGATTTCTGGCGACAGCCCGCAAAGAGAAAAGCTGACTGTTGAAAGGTTAAGGGGAGAGAAACGAGGAAAGGATGAGCTAACAAAGTGCGGACTCGCGGCTGTTCTCCTGATACTTTCGAGCCGCCACTTCCTCCTACTCGACTTTCTCGTTCTTCTCTCTCTGCCATACTTGGGTTCTTCTTCCTACCACTAGCAGTCTTGCAACTGAAGATAACTCATAGAGGCAAAGACTTTCATCTGAAATTACTGCTGTTCGTTCTACTTTATTCGGCATGACGATACCCTTTCAAACACCATAGTCTTCAGACTTGTATTTGCGTCGAGGCACAGGCCTCGCTCCACATACTCGGACAACTGCAAAACTCTATCTGTGGCCAGTTAGAAACCAATGCTGCAGGGCTCGTCTTTCCTCAAATCCTCAAATTCTGTTAAATGAGAACAACACATGTTCGACTACCATACATGCGGCGGCAAGTCATCACGCACACCTCTAAATAGATACTCGGCTTACACGGTCTAGTTACGTACTTGCTCCGTTTTATGTACTCTCACACAAACACTGATCGAGCCTTGGTTTGCCTTTCGTGGCGCTTGCTTGCCATGGCACAGAGACAAGTAACACAAACATATATTCGTCATCGTAGTTGATGGTGGCTACATATAAACGATGTAGGCCCGGTATAATTGTCACTGGGCTGTACCTATGCTCATCACTGTCACGCAATGTGGAGTAGCAGCGACTTTCAAAAACTTAAAGCGGTGTCTCTGTGCGGATGATATTCGCGATTCGGACTGGACTCAAATATAAGGGGCCGAGGTTCTTATTAGAAAGGTGGCCAACATCCAACATCATATAATGGTTGGATATCGCCTCTCCTGCAAATAACCCTAATATTGGGTAATAGAAAAGGCAAATAGAAGGAAAAGTTAATAGAAAGGCAAAAAATAACTCTGCCATTCACAAACAACGTCGTGGAAATCCGTTCAAACAAATAGCAAAAAAAGTGAGCAAGGCAAAAAATAAACTGTGGGATTACCGTGAATCGAACACGGGTCTCCTCGGCCACAACGAGGTATTCTAGCCACTAAACCATAATCCCATTGGTTGATTTATGGAAGACTGGACTCTAGTCTAGACCTATATAGGAAACGCAGATGGGTTTATTCACCTACCTCGCCCATCAACTGTGGCAAAGGCAAGACTCACACGCCGTCAAACAAAAAGACCACACAAAAGTCACAAAAGAGGCAAACCTAATCAGGCGCACGTGCCATTCCAATGTCTATTGGCCATGTCGGACGAAAAGAGTGAAAAATAAAGCAAATAATATAAACAAAAAAAAAGCGCCATGCTTTCGAAAAGAATAGACAAAAACAGAGGACACACGTAACACGTACACACGAATGGTAAATGCTAAACAATGCTGGAATGAATGCGACCCAAGCCCGTACACAGCTATTCCTTTCCGTAGACTCAAGCCTGTCACACTCGCAGTTAGCGCTCGTCTGGCACGTCGCGCTCCACCATCTCAATGGTCGTCAGACTGGGGAACCGCCGGGTAAAGTCGCGAATGTAGTCGTCGCGGTCCTGCAGCGTCATGTCTTCAAGCACAGGCTGGCCAGGAAGGTCGGCCGCCATCAATGCCGACGCTGGCTTGCCCCGCCCAGAGCTGGGGTTTATGGGCCGCGAAGGGGTCTGCATTGTAGGCGAGCCCGGCCGGGCGCCCGTGTTCTCGCTTCTCGGGATAGGTAGCGGCTTGTTGAGGTGCGTGGGCTTAGGCTTGGCCGCTGGAGGAACACGCTGCGACGACGAGCCTGTCTCGGCCAGAGACAGAGGAGTCATGGACCGAACTGAGCCCGGGCCTCCGATAACAGGCTTGCGCCGGATATCCGGCCGCTCGTCAAAGCTTCCACGGCCGGCAGTGACGACAGGCGATACCGACGATGATGAAGATTGACCGGGAGCAGGCGCGGGTGAGCTGGAGCCGTCATCGGTGAAATGGCCGTAGCCCTGCGCAGTGCGGGTCACAGGGCTCGTAGACTTGGCCTCCGACAACAGGTTTTGCACACGGTTCTGGATAGACACGGCCCGCGAAACGCCACCAATGCTCTTGGGCAAAGGTGCGCTGCCGAGACCACTGTCGACGGGACTGGCACTGGGGCCGGAGCCGGTATCGCGACGGGTAATACGCTGGCGGTACTCTGCGGCTGCCTGGGCGACGCGCTGCTCCTCAAGAGAGAGGCGGCGGCGCTCAATTTCGCGGCGCTGCTCGGGCGACATGTCGTCGGTCAACTCTGGCAAGACTTTATCAGAGTCAGGGTCGACCTGGTAGCCGGACTCAAAGTCATAGTCGCTCCGCTGGCGCTCGAGTTTCTTCGGCGGCAGGGCAGGCGGCTCTTTCGAGGATGAGCCGCTGCTGCCGCCCGTAGTCTCGAACCGCTTGAATGCATCGCCGAATCTACCCGCAAGAATGTTCTTGGTTCCTGACAGGGCATTCATGCTAGACCTCTTGGCGCTGCCTCCACTGCCAGAGCCAGAGCCAGGGCCACTGCCGCCCATAAACGACTTGAGATGGCTGCGGTCACGCTTGCTCGAGTCGGACTCTTCCATCGAGCGCAGGTAGTCCACATCTGTCGTTTTTGGCGGCTCATCCCGGCCGCTGCTGTTGCCAGAGATGGCGTCCAAACGAGGCGAGACCGACGGCACCCTGTAATCGCTGCCGTACTTGGGTAAGCCGTTGATCGGCGACAGAAGAGGACGTCCGCCTGCATTAGAGGGTGTACTGCTAGTGTTGCTTCCGCTGGCCTCGCGCTCGCGCAAGTAGTCCATATTAGAGTCCAAGTAAGCGCTAGTAGGACGAGTACGGGTCGGAAGAGGTGCCGCCGCCGCATTGTCCAGGCTGTCCAGACCGGGTCGGCTAGTCTCTAATGATGGCCGTGATGACGAAGGGTGGCGGATATGGCTCGGAATGGAAGGCTGAGACCGGAGCTGCGGTGGTGGCGTGGAAGTGTACTCGTTGGTGGCCCTGGCGCTTGGCTCGGAAAATTTCTCTCTCGGCAAGCTAGACGAGCGGCTCGGCTGGTCATTGGATGATGTCGGGAAGCGGTACACCTGGTATGTCTGAGGATGGCCAGAAGTCTCGGAGGCAAGCTGTGGCGGTGGTGTCGGCGACGGGGACGTCATCGTGCCGGTGGAGACCATCTTCGGCTTAGGTGCAACAACAGGAGGGGTGCTAGTGCTTTGGCGCTGTGCCGAGATGGCCTGGAGTTCAGGGGTGCTCGAGATGATAGCAGACGCCCGGCTCATCTCGGAAACCTTTCTAGGTGGAATTGAGGCCGCGGCGCGTCTCTCTGGCGAGGCATTGGCTCTAGGTGCGCGGTTTGTAGAGTAGGGTAAATCTACAGGTGCTTTGCCAACACCACTGACAGAAGGTGGCAGCTTCCCGGCGGCAGCAATATTGGCTGTTGCCGCCGCCGCTGCTGCTTGGGGTGTCGCTTTGGTTGCGCTCGTAGCAAAAGTGCTATCGGCCAGGCGCTCAGCGACTCGTGGGTTCGGCTCCTGGGGCTTCGAGGCGTCTGGGGGAAGGCCCGAGCCGGGCAGCACAGAGTCATCAAAGCTAAAGTGTGCTCCTTGGTCGTGCAAGATCGAGAACTGGTCGAGCGTGGGGAACCTATTGGACAGCTCGTCTGCGGTGTGCGGGCTTGTAGATTTGCCATCCAGCGCAGCAAAAGGGTCGCCAGAGGTCACGCGCATCGGTGATGGGCTCGGCTTCGGCCGCGGTGCAGAGGCCGCCACAGCTGGTGCCGGAAGAGCTGCCGTGGTAGGTGCAGCACCGGGCCGGCCTCGCCGCATTGGTACGATATCGGGAAGGGCTTCTTGCTCCCTGGGTGCCGGTGCAAACACTGCGCCAACAACGGCCGCCGCCGGTTCGGGAGCCGAGCTCTTGCTTGAGCCTCTTGCATCGGCACTGGCCCGTCCAGCATAAATCTAGCCACTGTTAGAAAAAGCGCAGCACGATGGTGAAGTGGATTTGCTTACATCTTTGATGGGTGCCTCTTTGCCTTGCATCACGCAAGCCTCTTTGAGGACTTGGTAAATGTTTGGCCGAGAGTCTTGGTTCTCCTTTAGCATAGAAGCTATTTACAGGTAATTAGTATCATGCATGTTTGCAATTTATATAATGGCAATGAATATGAATGCCGACGGAGGCATACCAATCAGTTTCTTTAGTCGGTCGGAAAAGATGGGGTGGCTCGGGAATCGGTAACTGGCGTTCAGAATAGCAAGCTGTGAGGACTGGTCTTCAAATGGCGTCGTGTAGTAGCAGAGCTTGTATAGCAGCACGCCCAGTGCCCAGATGTCCGACTTCTCGTCAATGGGCTGTCGCCGGTAGACGTCGATCATCTCGGGACTGCGGTATTGCATTGTGGTGTGCTTCTGGACGTCCTCGTCCATCAGCCGGCACTCAACAACAGACACAGGAGCTGCCTTTGGTACAGCCGCTGAGCCGAAATCGCAGAGCTTGAACCGTCTCCGTGCGCCACCCTTGGTGCCCTTGCTAATGAGGACGTTCTCGACCTTGAGGTCGCGGTGCAGGAGTGGCGGCTTGAGGTAGTGCATGCAGGCCACACCCTCGGCCACATCGCTAAAAATGGACAGGATCTCAGGCTCCGTCAGCCGGTGCTGCAGCCGCGTGTTCATGAAATCCATAAGGCCGCCGCCGTCGCAGAACTCCATCAACAGAAACACCTCGTAGCCGCCGCCCCGCAGCTCAGAAGCGTGCGAGTCAAAGTAGGTGACGATCGCGCGGTGGCCCTTGAGGCGCTTCATGGTCTCGACCTCGGTGCGCATGCTCCTGAGTGAGTCTTTGTCGGGCACGGCGACACGCTTCAGGACGGCCAGGTCGGTGCCGTCGATGGGCACCGGGAGCTTGACGAGGTAGACATGGGCAAAGCCGCCTTCGGAGAGATACTTTTGGATAACAACACGGTGGCTACCGACCTGGATCTTGGTACCCGGCGCAAAGGTGCCCTGGGGGGCATTGCTATAAGAAAGAGCGGCGGCGGGAGGTGGTGCCTGCTGAGGCGGCTGCTGCTGGCCCGGGCGCTGGATGGCCTGGCCGAAGGAAGCCATCGTTGGCCAAACCGGGAGTGCGCGTCGGACGTCGAGGGGGGTGGTGTTGGATAAAAATGGCGGATAGAGGTCGCGTGACGATGGGCGGTGTCGAGGGGAGCTGCCGTGGATCAATCGGTTGGATGGTTGTTGAGAGGGGAGCTGGAAGCCTAGTTGATGTCGTTGAAACCGGGTGGTTGATGATTGAGGAAGATGTGGCTCTCTGTGGCACTGTGGCATTGCTAGCCTCTTGAGCGTAATGCAGTGGGCTGGAATGCGCTAGTACGGGGTAGGTCCCGCAGCGCTTCATACAGGGACACACCGCCGCAAGCTGTCAGGATGCCGTAAGCCCGCTTACAAGGTTACACAATCGTTTACAAGGGTGGAGTTTCATTTATCCAAGGTGTTAGGTACTTTGCTGCATACAAGTCTATTACTTATGTGGTTTCCGTTTGTCTTTTGCATGTTTGTTGAGAACTTTTTTTTCTCGTCTACATCACCCGTATATATATTTGCCGTTGAGACAGTGCCAGTTGATTCCTCAGGCCGTGGTCCACAGTATTTTGGAGCAATTGAGCTAGGGTCACGATTATGTCATAGCCCAAGCTACGTCGCCGTCCTAGATTGTCTGTTTCGTGCTGCTTTCACAAACTGTTCAATTTGAGAGCTTTCTTCATTCGTAACCCTTTTAATATATTCATAAATTTTGGATTTTGCACTGCTTTAGGCTTCGTGTATTCAAAGTACTTGTTTTTACTTTTACTTTTACTTTTATCCCAACATAAACAATAGAATAAAAATTAGTTTGTTTCGGACCAAAATTATTGCTTTTTCTTAAAAAAAAAAAAAAAAAAAACCATAAATAAAATAAACAAAGAGTTGCACGGACCAATCCTCTTGGGAATACTATCAATCACAGAAGGGAAGACTTTATATTACAATATAATATGAGTTACAGGTAAACGTGATGCTCGCATAAGCTGTGTCGTCAAGGAGCGTTGCTATTCCTTCCCTTTTCGGCCAGAATCAACATCATCCAAAATTATTGATTATTAATATATATTCATCGATAATCCAAGCTCTATAATCTTCTATGATTCTTTGAATATTTTATCTGATTTACCTTTCATTTGTTGTCTTCTCTTTTTGCCCTCAAACTTCCCCTCATACATACCATGCAGGTCGCGCCGCGTCTCTGGCGCGTCATTTCCACACTTACATAGTAAACAGCTCTTTGTTCTCTCACCTTGACCTACGAGTTGTCCTCAAACCAACGCGTCTGATTCGTTCTTGCCTGGTTGTTATCGAAATAATATCGAATTATGGAAAGCAGAAGTACGATGTTAATTTTTATATTGACATTCAGTCTGCATCGTACTTCCCGCACTTGAACAACAACACACGGAAAGGAAAGAGCGAACGGCTCAATGCGACTCCTAGCATGTGCTATAAGTAAACAAAACACAGCGCTCGCCTTGATAAATAACAGTGAACGTAGATAAGCATAAGCGCCGCATGATGAGGCTTTATTGCCCAATGCCCCATCGCGCCTTCCGCACTTGTCGGGGAGCAGCTGAACCTCCTATGACCCGATCCTCTCAGCCAACCAACCAAAGGCCGTAGATTCCCTAGAGGTTCCAGATCCCAAGTTACCTGGTACCCTTATTAGTACTATATGTATCACCGCATGTCTGTTGGGCTTTGGAAGTTTGTACGACCTTGATATTCCTTAGTGTTCCGTCCGCAATTTCCGTTTTCAGGTCTCCCACCACCGCTCGCTCCTTCCCTTTGATATTATTCATCGTTCTTTCCCCCGCGTTCGCCTGGCTCTTGTTTCTTCTGTCATCGCCTCATAGTGTCTGCATTGCCGTCACTGATGCTCAACCCTTGCTCGGCCACCTTATTTTTCCCCTTCCGCACCGTGTCGTCTCCACTCTTTCCACTCTCTCTCTCCAGACCCTCGCTCTTGCATGTTTCCTTGCTCTGGGCCCCCCTCCTTGCCTGCCTTTTTCGAGAGCCTCGTCCCGTCCGTAGTTTCTTCGTAATCCAGGAGCGTCACTTCCTTCTCGGATACCTTTACCTGACGTCTTTCTCACCCACTCTCTCTTTTTCCTTTCTCCCCGCGCATCACCACGATAGCCGGTCCCCAGATAACCCGAGTCACGACTAGAGCCACTTGACTGCCTCGACACCTCGACGCCTCGGTGGTCTTACCTCTAAACACGTCTCCGACACGCTTCCAGGCCTGCACGCCGTAATAGGTTGACGTCTTCCCCCCACTCTTTTTTCTGCCTTTTCGACTTCCGTCGACCAACCACAGCTGAATCCCGACTTTCCTTGATCGACCGAGTTCTGGTCATATTTCTCTCCCTTGCTGCCCTTTGACGGCATACCAGAGCCCAGGAACGCCAATCTGCAAGCCAACACCGCCACTGATAGCTTGCCGCGGTGCAATTTCAGCTCAAAGCATAGCCACTCTTACGACAACGGCGACACCATCTAACATCTTTGACGACATCTGCCAGTTACTCCCACTATCACAGCTTAGCACTTTTGCTTTTAGCTGTTGCTGCAGCCCCAGTCTGGTATCAGTATCGGCGTGACCTCGATACGTGTTTTCTCGTCCCCCGCCTTTTTGACGACAGCTTTCAGCCCTCTTGCGCATCCATCCCTTCGTCGACGCCTTCACCGACCACTCTCTAGTGATCAACCATTCATACCCGTCAAGCTGGATTCCTCAACACTCTCGGTGGGGTCTTCGGGCCAGTTCCACGACGCGCTAGATACCATGAACGCTGAGCAGCACACACCGAAGATGCACTCGCAGGAGCTTCCATCGGCACCTGCACCCGAACCAGCACCGGCGCCTGTCCTTGAAGAAGCACCAGCACCAGCCCCTATGCCGGCGCCAGCACCTGTTTACGAGATCTCGCAGATCTCGCTGGACGATTCAACTCTTGGGCTCGAAGGCAGCCCGCATGTCGGCAACTCAGCTTATGCGAACAACGGCAACATTGCTGCCGCCACCACCAACGGACGCCCCCACCACGTCCAGTCCCAGTCCCTCGATCAAGGCCTGGCAAACTCACCACGGCACAGCTACGGAGTGGCATCGGCCGGTGGCATCGACGAAATGGACCACAATGCGCGGTATGCGTCGCCACCCCTTGCACAACAGGCGCAATATGCGACGGAGCAGCCGCAGCAAGACCAGTACTCACAACCACAACCATACCAACAATTTTCACAGCCGGCGCCAAAACAGCCCCAGCCCCAGCAACAGCAGCAACAACAGAACTACCAGTACCAGCAGCAGGCACAGCAGCAGCCCATCTCACGGCCACCTTCTGGCCTGTCAGGCCACGGCTCTGGTGGAAGTGCGCCTGGTGGCGGACAGCCTGGATTTGGTGACCACTCATCACGCGGTAGCGGTGCGCACGCCGAGGCTAGCAATAACGCTGCCAATGGCGGCCGCAACCACGTTGTGATCAAGGTCGGCATGGTGGGCGACGCCCAGATTGGCAAGACGTCGCTGATGGTCAAGTACGTCGAGGGCAGCTGGGACGAAGACTACATCCAGACGCTCGGCGTGAACTTCATGGAGAAGACGATCAGCATCCGCAACACAGAGATCACGTTCAGCATTTGGGACCTGGGTGGCCAACGCGAGTTTGTCAACATGTTGCCGTTGGTGTGCAACGACGCCGTGGCCATTCTGTTCATGTTCGATCTGACCCGCAAGAGCACGCTCAACAGCATCAAGGAGTGGTACCGCCAGGGCCGCGGCTTCAACAAGACGGCTATTCCCATTCTGGTCGGCACCAAATACGACCACTTTGTCAACTTTCCTCGCGAAGACCAAGAGGAGATCTCCAACCAGGTTTGTAACAAATCAATATCTACTGCCTTATCCCGTCCACCCAGCTAACCTCTCCAGGCTCGCCGCTTCGCCAAGGCTATGCGTGCCGCTCTTATCTTTAGCAGCACGAGCCACAGCATCAACGTCCAAAAGGTTTGTTAATTCGATCATATTTATCCATACCTTATACAACAGTGACAACGTACTGACGGTATAGATCTTCAAAATCGTCCTATCAAAGGCCTTTGACCTCAAGTGCACGATACCCGAGATCGAGAACGTCGGCGAGCCGTTGTTGTTATACCAGTCCTGCTAGCCGGGGCACATGGCAACTGTAACCAACCACTTTGAATGTTTTGAATGCATAACGTTGTACTCTTTTGTTTTGTCATCACTTTTTATTCCAACCTTTCTATCTTACGGCCCAACTGAAGGGACTACACGCTCTGAATACTGATATAATCGATGCTTTATGTCCCCTATTTTGTCTTTTGTTTGGTTGATTTGATAACGCATGTATGGATCACATATCCAACCGATGTCTTGATGATTTAGGTAGACTGTGTACGAGAACTGGCCGAATGCATATTGGCTTGTATTTGCTGACTTACCAATATCTGCACAGCTTTAATAATCAATAGCAGCTGATATGTGGTATTTGACCGAGGATTACAGCTTGTAGTATTCACGGAAAGAACAACGGACATGCCAAGAGCATCGCAAGGCAAGAACCATATCGCGAACCTGATCAGGAAGGACCGCTCCATTGCGAACATGCTGTCGCAGCAAGAAGTACCGGCTTCTATGGCTTCTACATCTGCGTCTATGTTCTCCTATTCTCCCATCCCTGCTTTTCCTTGACACCCTCAGATTCATACTATGACCATCGCGCTCAACAGACCAAAATAGTCAACCGTCACCTCAGGCACCTCAGCTTGTACAAAATATTAATACATGTCATAAAAGCTCATCTACCTTCTACCTATTTGCCGCCCTTGATGAACCCAACTCTCACCTAAAAGCCTTTGCTTCGCACTCTCGAACCTGTATTCGAACCCAGGGGTAGACCCGGCACAGACACAATGGGTCAAGCATGTTGCGTGCCACACAAGCACATGTCGAGGCGGACGGCCAAACTCAAGGCTGAAGCTCGCACTGCAGCAGCTATCTCTGGAGACTGCGCTCGTAGCCAAAGTCAAGGCGACGCTCCATCTTCATCTGAAATCCCGTCATTGACAGAGACACAATCGAACTTATTGCACTCGGGCCGAATCAGCGAGCTGCGTGAGATACATGCTGTCAATAGCAGCCCCGTCCGGGGACTGAGAGAGCCTCGGAAATGGCTCCAGCAGAAAAAGCACCGCCTTACCAGACACAAGCAAAACAAGAAGGCGCGGCTGCCGGAGAAGTTTACCAGCTCCCGAGACAAACACAAGCACAAAGTCAAGGTAGCCCGTAACGAGGCCTCATTTGCGGATAACAATGAGCCGATCACCTTACTCGAAGCCACCTTGCTCGAGGAGATACCGCTTCGTGAGGCTGCGGGGCAGAGGGTGAAGTCGGCAACACCTCCAGAGGCAGCGCACACGATGCACCTGCGAGAGCTGCTTCATGAACAACCAACGATAGCTGAGCGGCAAAGAAACCCACAGTCCGAGCCTGACAACAACTCAGACCAGCCACCGAGCGAGCTGCTGTCACCGATACCGCGCCGGCCAGCCAATTTGCTGCAGTTCTCCTTTTTCAACCACACCTCTGATACCTCAACATGCAGCAGTAAGCGGAGCAGCAAGGGCAGCAATGATGACAAGGACTGTAAGGTCCCGTCCGAGAAGAACTCGACGTCATCGGCCGATACCATCATTGCGCAGAAGACTACGCGTGACCGTGACAGTGACAGAGCGGACGCTGGCAGTATCCGGTTCAGTATTTCGTCCATGTCGCCCGACATCTTTTACATGGCTCCGACATCACCGAAGCTGGAGCCAGCTGCACCTATCCGGGCCCCGACTCTGGTGCTGACACCGGCGAGCCCCCCTGCATTTCCCATGCAGATCCCACCAACTCTCTCTGCCACTAGCAACCCGAACTTCCTCGATGTGAAAGTGCCAACATGGCCCACCCAGCCCCAGTGTCGTTGGGCACGGGCGGCATCATCGCCGTCAATTCTCCGAAGCAAAGCTCAACAGCCGAGAAATGACCCTAAAGACTCTCGAAATATCACCTGGAGCGAGCCGACGCCCTTTTGTTTTGGTAGACAGCCTGAGCCACAGCAGTAATGATGAATGGCTCATGTGCTACGTGGCTGCGTTGTAAGAGACCTCAGTATTGTTATAATATAGAACTATTAAATATGTACACTTCTATTGCTCTCGTGCATGGTACGTTTTTGTTACATGAAAACAGACCGCTGTGTATTATGGTGTATGCTATATAGTACAGAGATATAAAGATACAGAGATGCAGAAACATAAAAACATGTATGTACGTCTTGCAAAACTACTCGTTTGATCTGTTCTTCTTGCCCTTGCTGGCTTTTTGGCGCATCTCTTGACGCTTCTGCTCCTTGCGGATGTCGCGTCGGACAGCACCAATAGTAGCTTGTTCGTTGCCGACGGGCCAGCGCGCAGCCGCAGCCGCCTCGTCGGCCTCGCTCCAGGCGCGCGGCAGCACGGCAAACACCAGGTACGACGTGTGTGTCTTGACCTCGGGCTCGACACGCGACGTCACGCGGCCCTCCATGAAGGACGGGATCGGCGGCGGCGGCGGCGTGGCATCCTCCTCGTCCATGTCGACGTCCTCGTCCCTTTTAGAAGCGGGAGCGGCGGCATTGTCATCGCCCTTGGTCTCGGCGTCCTTTTGCTGCCAGTACTTTTGGTTGTACTCGCGCGTGCGGGTCTCGATGGTCTTGAGCCGCGCGACGGCCTCGCCGACATCGCGGGGCGCGGGCACCGTCTTGCCAGCCTCGCCGGTGCAGGCCTTGCCGCTGACGAGCTCGGGCTTCTCGCGGTAGACGAGGATCTTCTTGTTGGCGACCTCGACCATGTCAATGTCGACCCAGCCCAGACGGCGCATCATGGACACGGTGCGCGTGACCTGCTCGATGCAGGGGCTGAATGTGCACAGGTAGACGGCCTTGTTGGGGTTGAGCGCAGAGGGCTTGCCGTCGGCGGCGGGGCTGCGCGTCAGGTGCTGCAGGGCGCGCCATGGCGCGGGCAGGTCGAGGAAGACGGCCTCGGCCTCGGGGCTGGTGCCGTCGTCGAGCAGGAAGCCGTTGGCGTAGACGTCGCGGTTGGTGAGGGTGACGAGGTCGTTTTCGCCGGCGCCCGACAGGCCGTGGCCCTCGAGCTCGGCCTGCATGGTGCGGTAGCGAGCATTGTGGAACTCGAAGCTGTAGACGTGGCCGTTTTGACATGAAGATGCAGCGGCGCCGGCCGGCTGTGGTGTGGCGGAGAACTGGTGGCCGTAGACGGCGCGGGCCGAGGCATGGGAGAAGCTGCCACTGCCGGCACCAGCCTCGATGATATGGGAGCCCGGCCGTGCGCGCAGGCGATGCAGGATGTAGCTGTAGTCGCCGGTGTAGACGACCTGTGTGCGGTGGGGGAGGGACAGGGTCCAGACCTCGGGGGTTGGGCGCAGGATGTGGACGAAGCCGCTGGCAGCTTGCGGTGGTGGGGCGGCCGCAAAGGCGGCCGAGGCAGTCGGTGTCGGTGCGTCGGATGTGGGTGTGGCCGTTCCCGCAGCAGCTTCAGCAATGGACTCTGCGGACGCCTTGTCGGCCTGGTCCTTGTTCTGCCCCCGCTTGCGCTTTCTGCCGCGCGAGCCGGTATCGACGACGGACGCTCTGACCTGCGAGCCCCATGGCACGCCGATCATGGTGGAGTGTGGAAAGGAGCCGAAGCGGGTGTTGAGGACGGCGCCCTCTGCATAGCCGTCGACCTCGCCGCCAGCGGCATCGTGGAGGTAGACGGGCTGGAACTGGTCGCGCGAGAGCTGGATAATGGCGAGGCCGTTGGGGGAGGTCCGCAGGCCGGGGTTGAGAAATGGCGAGTTGGACATGGCGTCGGAGTCGGTTGTAGTCTCTGAGGGTATACTCGCGACTCTAATCAGCTTCGATAGACTCGGGCTCAGAGCAGTGCAGCAACATCCCATATCGTGATGATTATTTCGAAGACATTTTTTTAGGTGGAGCAGCGCTTATCTTATCGCAGTGATTAGTCACTTCTGCATTTGGGGAACACTACAACCTACTAATAGGACAGGGATAGAGTGGGTCCACGCATCGAATGACGTTGTGGTGGCAGTGACCATTGACAGACTACGCTCAGGAGAGCTGTGCTTGAGCACGCTTTATGGTAGACAGGCTACCCCTCTTCCTGCTCCCTCGTCAGGTCAGTATCGACCCCGGCGACCCTTTCCCCTGAGCCATGCAGATGATGGATATAACGGGAATGAGAGTCTGAGGGGTGAAGTCGGCATCAGCAAGTTGCAGCTAGTTGCAGTTGAAGCTCTACGAGTATCTCGAGGTGGTAGGCGGACTGGGGCTGTGATGATGGTGTTGTTTATGTACTGCAGCTCGAGGTCCTAAATGGTCCAAGAAGCGGTCTGCTGTCGAAGCAAGTCTGAGATCGATGTACGTTGCCTGCTGTATCGCCTGTTTCACTGTCCGGTCTGTCTGCCAACTCGTCTCCTCGATTCTATATAGTTTCTACGATAAACTGATCTCTTCAGTCTCTCCTTTGCATTTGAATCACAGCTACGAGGTCAGTTTTCTATAATCAAATTCACGTCATTATAAAATAGCAGATGTGGTAATTTCTTGTATTTGTCATTCTTAATCAACGCTCAGGCCAGCTGGAGACTGCCGCTACTGCTTAGTAGTTGGGGGCAGAGTCGCGGTTGGGGTTGAAGTCGGGCTGGTTGCCGTACTGCTGGTCGTACAGCTGCTCGGCGTTCTGCTTGGCGTGGTGCTTGGCCTTCTCACGGTCGATGAAGTCCAGGCCCTTGGTCTCGACGAGCTTGTCGACCTCGGCACCGGCAATGGCAGCCAGGGCCTCCTTGGCAAAGGCGTGGTTGACGGTCTTGCCCGACTCGCGCTGCTTCTTCTCCCACTCGTGCATGGCAGCAAAGGAGGCGCCGGCACCGAGCATCTCGTGAGTCAGCGAGCCCTCATGGTGGTTGTCGTTGTTGTAGACCTGGTCGCGTGCGTCCTTGGACTCGTCTGTTGTGTTTGTTAGTGGATGTTGGATGAGATGTATGACGGATGGAGAGGGATAAGAAGGGGAGGGAGAGGAGGGGGGAGAGGGAGGAAGAGAAGAGGGAAAGGATAGACGTACCAAAACCGAAGAAACCCATTGTGATGATTGTTTGTGTGTGTGTGTTTAAAAAGATAAAGATGTGGTGATGATGAAAGAATTAAAAGAGAAGAAGAGGAGGAGCAGAGGAGAGGGAGACAGCCGTTTAAATACCCGAGAGAGCTATGAAGAGGAGGGGTGTCTCTGGCTACTTGATTAACGATTTAGCAATTTATTGATCTATTACGTGTCTATTATTATTCTGCTCGCCAGTCCTCATATCATGTCTTTATTACATCCATCGACGAAACACTCCCCACCATAGCTTGCATCAGGGGTGCCGTCAGACCAACCAGTCAACGAGACTAGGCAGACCAACCAAGGTACTACTGTGTATTATGTGAAGACGAAGACGGCGGGACTACAAGAGCAGGCCAGCAAGGTGGATGACGGCTGGGAGAGGCATTGCTTTGCCCAAACCTGGCATGGAGCTTGTCACAAGAGGCCCCACTGCGGTGTGGATGGACTGGCATAGAAACGGAAGAGAGGTGGACGAGGGTGGACGGCAGTAGAGTGTAATCACATAGTATCTACACTGCGAGAAGTACCTTGGGCGGACTGTCCCTAGACTGCTTGTCTTGATTAGGTGGCATGCCGTGATCATGGCTGCTCTGCCTGTTTCTATGAACAACAAAGTAGCAGAGCAGGGCCTTTCGCCGTCTCGGGGGTCGTCGTTTTCTTTTGAATTCTCATGGCGTCATTTCCCCCCCTTCAGCTTTGAATAATGCCACAAAATAGCTACTTGTGCCCCTCTGTTATTGCCTGGCTGTCCAGCTGGCTCCCTCAACCACGCAGACTGCCGGAGTGGCGGTGTCCCCGCTTAGACACTTCCTAGCTCTGGCGCCAGCCATGCTTGATTCACGGATGGAATATCTGTACATAGTACTTGGATCTTGTTCTGTTAGTCTTTCTAGTCTTTCTGCTCGGCTGTCCTATTCCCTGCCCCTCACTCCCCTGGCTATCCCGCCATAATCTTCGCGGTTAGTCCAGTACAAGCCACTCATTAGCACATTCTAATAATTACCGTCCTTTTCTGTTGAGCACTTCTTGCATCTGCCAGACCAACACGTCAAAATAGCCATGCGATGAGCCGGCATGTTCTAGGCCTTTCTCATATGCAGTAAGCTCTTCAGGAGAGCTACAGCTATGTATCAATCGATCGGCTACTTTGGTACAGTAATCAATCAATCGGCCAGCCTTCCAAGCCTTTTAGGGCTTGGAAAAGCTTTTGCCAATGCGCTGCCAAGAGGCCATGGCAGGCCAATGCCCCATAATTGTTTGTTTCCGTCCTGATCGTCTCTGCTCTCTGCTGTAGAATAAGTCAAAGACACGCTGTGTTCTGCGGGATGCCAAGCCTGTCCCGCGTTCCGCCCGCCCACCAGTCCTCAGTCTTGAGTCTCCAGTCTTGAGTGAGTGTCCCTGTGCAGATATGGGTGTACTGTCGATGCTAAGCTTGGACGTTGCTTAAACATGAACGAGTCCCCTATTGTCACACGGCATCTTCATCTCGGGCAATGATCTTTCAGAAGACAAAGACAGCCAAGATTGAATCCAGCGAATCGCAACAGGCAAATCACTCCACAGAAATGACGCGCGTTTCCTCTAGTCGATGATGTCTTTCTTTCTTTTCTTTTGCTTATGCTTGTTTGGTTGTTTCGTTACTCACCTACTGCCGTCTTGCTTCCGTTTCTCTCCGTTCTCTCCGTTTCGACGTCTTTGTCCATTCCCCCCCCCCCTGTATTTGCGAGCTCTACTATATAATACAGAGTAGATTCTAGCCCACACCAGAAAACCATCTACCCCGCCGGTGACAACATTGCTCAATTACTACTATGTACACTTTGCTTCACATGTCGTGGCTCGAGAGCGCGAGGAGTGGGACCCTTGTTCAGCTGAAGATGCCAGGTGGGGGTATTGAGTGCTGGGGGGAGAAGAGCTCGAGTGCGAGCCAGTGTAAGATACATACATAGTACTCGTTCTTTCGACGCAGACCCTTTGCCACGTCTAGGGGTCTTGTAGCGCCGGCCATAGATACCTCCCCCCTTCGCTAGCTTTCCATCTGCCGATCTATCGACTTCGACAGCACACTGTATTCATCATCATTTGTATTGTTGTATCTCGTAGAGTAGTCGTAGAGAGTCCCCGGGTCCTCCAGGAGCACTCGCCAGATAGACCGGAACTTGAAACATGCTCGTGGGCAGTGTGATGCTGATCGTTTCGAAGTGGTCTGCAAGTCTATGCATCGGCCGCCAACAGCCCAGGATTTGCGGCCGACCCTTCATTTTACCGAGTTTTATTTTTCCATTGTTTATGAAGCAGATCTTCATGATGGCAATCGATTGGATAGCAGTGCTCGACGCTGTAGACCCCTCTTCTCCTATCATGAAACAGATGCCGAGCGGGCGGTGAGGGCGAGATGACAGGAAAGAGCAAAAAGAAAGCAAAAAGAAAGAGAGACCCCTATTGCATCGTTTTCGTATTGCTGGAGAATGTTCGGTAGAGCAAGGTTGAAACGATAGCTCGCAAGCTCGCCAGAGCTGTGGCTGAGTTCTAGTTGGCAGAGCATTGGGTTTGTTGATCGTTGACGAGTGGCAATAGCAATCGTCAGAGGCAGTGATATCAGTCGCTATTTTTAGGTCACCGAAGCATAATATCACATACAGTAAGTAGTACGGGCAGGTGGCCACTGCCCATAATGCCACGATATGACGTCTTTGCGTTTCAATGGCAGCAATGAGTGTCTGCGATGCCTTGTTGGTTGTTACTGCTTGTAAAGGTGTCGCCACAGATGTGTTGCAGTTGCAGTAGCAGTAGCAGTTGCAGTTGCGTTGCAATAGATATATACTATGTACTATGAGAAGCAGACCCCCGCATCCAAGCCGTTCATTTGATATCATCTGCCAAGGCGGGAGTCAATCCATCAAACCTCTTGGCGGCCGGCGTGAGACACGCCCATCACCCAGCCATCTTATCACTTGGCACAGCATTCAATCTTCCCGGTTGATAGTAGCCTGTGCGCGTCTGTTCTATCCGTATTCTGTCATCTCGCGTTCATTGCGATTGCACAATCAAGGCCTGTTGCGTGCAACAGCACAAGTGGCAACTTTCAACAGCAAGTCCAACAGTGTCGACGGCGACACCGATAGCAACCCTAGCCATTCTCTACACTGGGCTTGCTTGATGCGCTAGAACAACACGGTAGCCGTCAGCATCTTCAAACGTCTTGCCGTGCATGTCCCAGTACGGGTTGAATGCCGCCACAGCCCCGATTCCGGCCTTGTTCATCCGGCCCACGGCGGCATCGTAGGCACTCTTATCTGGCAAGTAAAATACAAGCAAGTTGTCCTCGGACGGCGCACGGCCGGCATCGTGTCCTTTCTTTGTGGTAAACTCAAAATGGTACGTCGACGTGGCCGAGCCCAGCATGACGCCGTCGAAGCCGTCGTGGTCTTGGAAGCGGAACAGCTCAGAGAAACCGAGTCCGTCGCAGTAAAATGGAATTAGAGCGGCAATGCTATTTGTCGGCCGCGCGACACGAAGGTGGGCAGCCGCTGCCATGTTGTGATGTGGTGATGCAATGTAGATGATGGGGGATGACAGACGGTACTCCCGCAAATGGCGCCCTATTGTATTTCCTATATATAGAGTAACCCCACTTCCCCTCTTAACAATCATCTCCCAGATGACCCACTCCCCATGGTGTAGTTGGTTCATCACGTTCGACTGTAATGGTTCTCTAATGTAATCGAAAGGTCGCCGATTCGATTTCGGCTGGGGAGAAACATCTAATTTTTTGGGATATTTTTTTTGTTACTGAATTCCATTTACTACCTGTTGAAAATAGTTTGTAGTTTTCTTTTTAGCTTTATTCCAATCATTCCGTCACTCTCGGTGCAAATGAACCCAATCTAGATAGTTCAACATTTGCTTTCGCAATATTTAAATTATATGAAATACTTCCAACTTTTCCTCTTAAATCATCTGAACTCGTCCATGGTTTTCAATTTAGATTAAGAATAGTGTCTCGAACCAATATTCCGCCAAGCTGCCCTAGGAGAACAATGGCAACATGGGCAGTAAAAGTATAGGGGGACACGACCAGAGGAAACAGACCCGTCTGACCATGCAGTCGACGCTGTCCAAGGACCTGGTGCTGACGCACGGCGGATCGCGAGTCGCTGCGGGATCTGGTCAAGTGCCACGGGTTTGGCGCTGTCATCGAGGAGAGCCTGTTTACCAAGCATGTATCGCTGGCACTCGCGGCAGCCACATAGCTCTCCTCTCTCTCTCTCTCTTAATTTGCGTTGTTTTCTTGCGTGTTACAAAAGAGGTGATGATTCTAATTCTACTCTATATCTACGTCAGATCTATGCACTAAACTGAAACTTAAAACAACACGTATGCTTCACAAGCCGACTGTGGCTCGGATGACATTAACAATAGGGGGTATCGAAGAAAAGGCCACAGTGATGGTGCCAAACAGGCTCATAGCCAGACTGGAAATCGCTGCGGCGCGCGGGTCGACCCGCAAGAGCAGGGCCGTACCCAGGGCAGACGCGTTGGCGCCGATGGCAACGCCGCGCGTCACGTAGTCGTCCTCGGGAATGCGCAGCATGCGCAGCATGCGCTGGCCGATGAGCACGCCAAAGACGCCGGACAAGATGGTAATGGCGGCGATGGTGTTGAGATCGCCGCCGAGGTTGGTGACGGCCGGCGTGGCCAGCGCCAGCGTCAAGCTGCGCGACGTAAAGGCCAGACTGCGCGTCGCGCTGATGCCAATCGAGTGGCACACGATCGGGTAGGCAAACAGCGACACAATCGACAGCACAATGTTGGGCACGACAATGGCCGAGAAGTGCGTCTTGAGCTCGAAGCGGTACTGGAACATGGGGAGCGCCAGCGACACAATGCTGGCGTCGAGGAAGCTCGACAAGATATCGCCGGCACCGGGCAGCATGCGCACATTGGGGTGGGCAGCGGCATTCATCCACAGCTTGATATAGGTGTGGCCTGGCTTGTAGAGGCCGAGCGTTGTCGCCAGGCTGTCGCCGCGCACGCGCCCCAGCAGCCAGATGATAAGGAGGGACGAGAAGGCCGACACGATGACGGGGTGCAGGATCTGGCGCCACGAGGCTGGCAGCGACATGGCGGCGAAAAAGGCCAGAATGTTGATGGACAGCTGCAGCGGCATGGCATAGCCCGTGCTGTAGTAGACGGGCACGCCGACGGCCAGCATGACGATAAAGTAGAAGCAGGTGTCGATGTGGCCGCTCGCCCACTCAGCCCAGCGGTCGGCGCGGGGAGCACGGAGGATGGACGTTGGGCTCTCGCGCGGCGGCGGCGTCGGCGTACGCGTGCCGCCGCCGGGCCGGTAGTAGTGGCGCGGAGTGGAGTAGGCCGCGGACGAGGAGTAAAAGTGCAGGTGTGGTGCGGGCACGTCGCTGAATGAGCTGAGCGGGTCGTCGAGGTTCTGGCCGCGCACGGTGATGTATGCGGCAACGCGCGAGCGCGGCGGCATAGGTGGCATATCCTTGTCGTTGTGGTCGTCGCTGAAAAAGGTGGACGCGCGCAGCGGAGTCAGCTCTTCGGACTCGCTCTCGCTGGCGACCTGCTCGGATCGCTGCAGCATGGCCTTGCGCGGGGGGCTTGTCCACATCTGGATCCAGCGGGTCATGTAGACGGACACCACCATCATGAGAAGGAAGCCGATGACTGTAGATGTTAGTAGATGCTTGTTGGCGCAGCTTGGCCTTGGTGGCCAGAGAGAGAAGAGAGAAACGTACCAAAGACGAGGATCAGCTTGATGATCTCGACAATGGAGATGTGCGGGCTAAGCGGCAGCATGACAAAGGATTGCACGAAGAAGAGATTCATCCACCGCAGGGACCAGCCGCCCTGTACTGTTAGCTATCCTGTGCCGCACGTGGTGTATTTTTGGTCGAACCAGTCGAAGCCTACCGGGATGTTGATTGCTCGCACGATCTTCTCGGTCGGCCGTCTGCCGAGGACCAAGTCGCATAGAACCAAGGCCACAAAGAGGATGACTAGACAGGCGACCGAGGCCGGAAACGAGACACCGCCCATGTTGAGCAGCCGGTCAATGCCGAAGCAGGATGCCATGATGGCGACGATGCCGACGGGCACCTGGATGAAGCAGCGGACGAAGCGGCGCCACTCGGTGAAGACGGCCAGCTTGACGGCGATGGCGAGGTCTCTGGCCATGGGAAAGATGGCCGTGCTTTCGCCATTGTCGGTCGGCGGTGGTAATAATGGCGACTGTGGTTGTGATTGTGATTGCAATGGCCGTTGTGATGATAATTGTGGCGATTGCGGCCGCGACTGTTGCGGCGATGCTTGCGCCGACTGCGCTGGAGTCATTCCGTCTAATTGCTCGGGGATCAAAACCCTCAACCCTCAGCCAGCTCAGCCTGGGTATCTTTACCTCCAATCTTGACTCTTCAGTCTTCAATATCTCTGACCTCGCCGTCGATTATCGTCGTCTAATTTCAGATTTTTCCCGTGGCGTGTTGTTTGCGGCCATGTCCGTGGATCGGCCCGGCGTTATCTCGGTATTCGTTGGGCAGCGATGGATATGGATCTGGATTGTAGATTGCAGGTTGGATGTTGAAGTCGAGAGAACAAAATGTGTGGAAATGCTGTAGATATATCGAGCTCACCTCGATGCTCACCTTACAGACATGCAAGCAAGTCGAGCGAATGACGCACAGCTTGGGGTTCTCATAATTTGGAGTAAGAGGGCGCAATTGGAGTAATTCGGACTGAAGCGGCAAGAGGTGACCAGCGTGATTGCCTCATACAGAGCAGAGCGACTGACGGGGAAAAGACGGCAATGGACGAGCGGGACCTGCGACAACGGCCGGTAATTGCCTAATTGGGGAAAGGTTCCTCATTTTCTAGGCGTTCTGGAAGGAAAGTCCCCACTGTTTTACTAACAATAATGTCACGGATTGCGATGTGGTGTATTATGTGGTGTATTTGAGCTGTTTAGACGTACTATGTATGTTCTGCAGATAAGTGTATTATTGCGTGAAGAGACGGCAAGGCTCTGGAAGATAGGGGTAAGGGCATATCTTGGAATCAAGACAAGACTGCAGAGTGTCGAGATGTAGAGCCTTGTCAAGTGGTAAAGTAAAAGTGGTAACACCTGGGAAGGGAGCAAGCCAGTAGGATGACCGAGAACAGATCGGTCACGATTTCGAGTTATCGGCAGTATCTTCGAGTATGCTACTAGATTAAGGTACTTCGGACATGGTACAACAAAGAAGGCTGGCCCGGCAAGGCTGCGTCGACTCGGATCTTGGAATCACCGCGCATATGTCACTGCTCTCACAATTGCCTAGTTAGGAAAGAAGCCCATGTTAGGCAGGTGCAGCGTAGATCGGTCTCACTGGCCAGACTTGATGACAAAGAAGGTTAGACTTGCTTTTCACGAGGTCAAACGATAACAAACTCATATCAACGGGTTTATTTTCAACATTAATAATTTACCCTTCAATACGCACACACACTTCAACAGTTCCAACCGCCGTCGACAGAGATGCACTGCCCCGAAATGTAGCTCGACTGGCTGCTCAGAAGGAAGACAACGAGCTCGGCCACCTCCTCTGGCTGGCCCTCGCGGCCAAGTGCAATCGAGGTGGGCGTCGACGACGTGTTCACCTGGCCGCCGCGCGCCTCGACCGACTTGCGCAGCATGGGCGTGTCGATGAACCCGGGCGCAAACGCATTCACGCGGATGCCCAGCTTGCCCACCTCCTTGGCCGTCGCCCGCGTCAGTCCAACGACGCCGTGCTTGGAGCTGCAGTAGGCCGCCGAGCCGGGCGCGCCCTGGACGGACATGATGCTGGCCGCATTGACAATCGACGCACCTGCCTTTTTGTTGGTGACGCCGTGCTCGCGCATGCTGGACACCTGCGCGCGCATGCAGTTCATGGTGCCGGTCAGGTTGACACTGATCATAAAGTCCCAGAGGTCGTCTTCCTCGTCGGCGACGCAGTCTTTGAGGTTGGATTTGAAGACACCGGCAATGTTGGCGGCGCCGTTGAGAGGGCCGAGCACGGAAACAGTATCCTTGGTCCATCTTTCAACGGCAGCACGGTCGCGAATATCGACGACTGCCGAAAGCACTTTGATTGCATGTCCGTGTTCCTTTGCAATGGCCTGCACGACAGCACCGGCCTCGTTGAGCAAGTCGGCCTGGACATCGGCGAGCGAGAGATGGGCGCCCTGCTTTGCGAGGATCTTGGCCGTGCACAGGCCCATGCCTGACGCTGCGCCGGTAATGGCAATGACGCTCCCCTTGAGAGATGACATTTTACTGGGAGCTGGATTGGTATTGTGTTGGGAATGTAGACGTGTGTCTGATAGATGGAGATGGCACCGACAGAACAGAGAGCAGGATGCGCCCGGCTTATATACTGGCTATCAACCTTTTCCCTTTGCCGCTGCAAACCACGGCATGTCACTACTGATTCCATCGGCGAACGGAGTTAATAGCTCCCCTAAAGATGGAAAGAGTGACTGGATGTGCTGTCGTCGATGTATGTCAGCGGACAGGTACTTCCTGCTTCTGGGGTAAAGGTTGTCATGGATGTGTTGTATTGTGAAACGGGAGAGCCTGTCTCACTGGGTCAAGTCACCTGCATGTGTACATGGACCACACACTCGATCCAACTATGGTGCTCCGTATAGAAGCACATCTCACCCCAAAAACCCACCATCGGATGCTCGGAATCCCTCATGTCCCGGGGATAGGGGATAAACGTAGCCGTGGGCGTTGCACATTAGCTCGGGCTTAGTCTTGCGGGGGAGGCCCGGCACCAATACGACAGTGAGGGCTGTAGTGAATGCCTGAAATTTAGAGACAGAGCTGCCGGTACATGGTTGGTCTGGACAAGATATGAATCATGTAATCCTCGTGTTCCGCCTAGTTTCATTTATCACCATTCAGCAGTCAGCATCGTTTTGAAAGTCCATCCACAGCTATTTGTACTTCCACGCCGAGGATTTTGTCATTCTGATATCCAAGTTCTCATCCTGTCGTCTTCTCATCTTCTCATCTTGATTCATCGAGAGACAAACAAACTATCAAATATAGATGTCAGATATTCTCAGGAAATGTTTTAAAAATTCGTATTGAAATAGAACCCTTGGTTAAGTAGTTGGGAGCTATATACTTAAATTATAAATATATCTAGAATAAAGAAAAGCAAACAGCTAGCATGCATTGCTGGCAAGCCATTTGAGAGACAAGACTCAGTAAACTATAGCGCTAAGCCTATTTGGGAACTACAACAACGACGTCATCGCAGAGCTCAACAGAACAAAGCATTTGTCACTTGCTACTCATACACATCTTTTTATAATCTGTCTACCATATTCAAAAATGGCCTGCTGCGGGATATGCGGCTCGTCGAGCGACTATGACAACAATGACGATATCGAGGCCCAGGCCGAGCGCCGGCCGTTGCTGGCGTCGGACGAAGAGACGGATCGCCAGCAAACACTGCACGAGAAGCTGCACACCTACCAGATTGCCAAGGCTCTGAGTGAAGGGTATATGCCGTCGACGGACCAGGCAGCGGCACAAATATCAAAAGGAGCAGCGTCGGTCGCTGATATCCTCAAGTCTAGGACAGTCCGCCGCGGCCGCCTCAGCCCGCAAGGACGGCGTCTGCTGCAGCTGTCCGAGGCATGGCTCAAGCGGCTCGTGCTTCTGGCCGAGCACAAGAACAGCCGCGACCAGATTCAAGAGTGTATCTGGTGGGCGAGGGGTATCGGTATCGCTGGTGTCGCGGAGGCCATCGAAGACGGCGCGCACGCGGTCGTCAACCAGGCTAGCCGGCCCATTTCCTCGGCCACTGCGGAATGGAACAGCCTGCAGGCCATCAGTTCTCTGCTCTTGGAGAGCACGCCATTCAAAATGTTCTTGGCAGACCTCGCCGAAGTCGGGCGGGACGTGTTCAAGGATACGGCCGCCGCGACAGCGCAAGCCGCCGATGCTGCCGCACAGAATGTAGACAATGGACGCGGGACTGCAGGCAGCAGCGAACTTCCACCGGCAGACGAGACTCTGGTAGAGATTGCAGATGAAGTAGCCACCGGGGCATCTAGAGTCGCCGCCGAGGCACAGGAGAGCGTCAACTCCAAGTTGGTCGAGAACGACGACGGCACACGCGAGCGGCTGACACAGAGACTGCGGGCTGTGGTGTCGTCGCTGTCGCAGAAGCCTGACTACGAAAGGTCCGTTTCAGTTCTCACCAGAGTGCTGCAGAGAGGCGCAGCAGCCTACCTCAAGAGTGTTGCTGCAGCGGCTGACAATGTCGCCGAGGTCGCCGAGGCTGTCCACGACGAAATCCAACAAGGAGCGGCAGCCGACTCCCAAGATCAGGCTCTCACAGAAATCTGGTCGTTCATGGCCTCCTTTGGCGACGAACACGAGTGGAAAGCACTCGAGAAGCAAGTCAAACAAGTCCTTGACAAGGGCGGTGCGGACGATGTCACGGAAGACGTGAAGATGGCGAAAGGGAAAGACAGAGAAAAGGAAAGAAATGCCCAGATCGAAAAGTTTGTCGAGAATGCCGGCCAAACTCTCGAGGAGGCCCTGACCGACCCCAACTTTCTCGACGACGGCTCCATTCCCAAGCTAAAACAAAGACTCGGCCAGTTTTCCGTCTCCGAGACGCCCGTCAACGGTCTCCAGGAAGACATCGAGGCACTCATCGACCAAGCAAAAAAGACTTTTGCCTCGGCGCTGAGAGACAACGACGTGCATGCCCTCACCGACACCTCGCTGGCCATTGTTGACCTCTTATGGCCAGCATCTTCTGCTGCTGCTGCATCCGGAAGATGCTACATCACGACCGACCTTGCCAGCGATGCCGCGACGGTCTTTGTGCCCGCCCTCATCCAGGCGGTCCGCTATATTCCGATCCCGCGCCTCGAGATCATCTCGCCCGAGATCGACCTGCTCCTGGAGTCGCTCATCCTCGAGCCTGCGTCCACACAAGACTCTCTCCTGCCCAGCCACTTGCGCATCCAGCTGCGCAACGACGTCGACATCTTCCCGCCCCAGGCCGCCAATACCGCTGCCTCGCCGTCAGACAGCTCGCTCAAGACATCCGTCACCATCTCCGTCGACGGCCTGTCGCTGCAGGCGCAGGACCTCGGCTACGTTATGCGCCTGCACTCGGGGTTGTTTTATCTTTTGGACAGCGGAGTCGCTTCGTTCCTGGTGTCCGACGTCAAGATCACCCTGGACGTCGATCTCGTGCGCGACAAGGCGGAGCGGGTGCTGGCGCTGAACACGGTCGATGTCAGGATCGGCAAGCTCGAGTATAGCCTGCGCAAGAGCAGCCTCTCGTGTCTGGCGTGGGTGCTGCAGCCTATTATTCGGCCCATCCTGCGCACGACGATCGAGACACACTTGTCTGCGTCAATAAAAGAACTGTTTGCCAGCCTTAGTACCGATATTGTCTTTGCGCGCGAGCGGCTGCGCGGGGCGAGAGCGTCTGCCGGCGGCGGCAGCGGCGGGCTGTCGACGCTCCACAGCCTGCCCGGTCTTGTGCGAGCACTACTCGCTCGCTTCCAAGAGCCCGTCGAGACAGACGTGCAAGTCTCGGTGGGAGTGGCGCCGTCGGCCAACAGCCCATTTGAAGGCGTATACGCACCGGGTAGTCTCGTCCGCGTCTGGCGGGACGAGGCCGAGGCGGCTGCCGAGCGTGTAAATGAAGGTGCTGTCAGAGGGTGGCGAAACGACATTTTCAGTGGCAGTGGTTGATGCTTGCTTATTAATGTTATTAAGTAAATCCAATAATAATCAAAGATGCAAAATACAATATGACGCTTTTCATTCATGGTATATACAAAATATCGTAGTGTGCGACAGACGACTCGACTACATCACTGGTGGAACTGCGTGCTGAGGTTGCGCCATGCTTCCACCCATTCGCTGTTGTCCATCTGTGGCTGCTGCTGCAGGTTCAGGCCTTGCTGCTGTCCGTACTGGTCCATGTCCATGTTTCCGCCGTATGCCTGCGGAGGCACATGTCCATGGCCGTTTCCGTTTCCATTACCAGGGCCACCAGGAACACCATTGCCAGGGCCACCGGGCTGACGACCGAAAAAGTTGGGCTGCGACAGGTACGGGTCTTCACCAAACGTGGCGGGCTCGGTTGCCATTCCAAAATCGATGCCCTCGGGATAGAAATTGGTAACGGCCGGCACTGTGCTTGTGGGAGAGATCATACCACCGGAGCTGGCTGCCTGGGCCGCCGCTCCCGAAGCAGGATGGCCACCAACACTTCCATGCGGCTGGCCCCCTCCAGCACCTGCCCTACCCGGCTGAACGCTCTGCGGATGGCCACCATTGCCAGGCATGATATTTATAGATGGATCAAACGTGTTCCATGGGAAGTGCCCCGTGTCATTTGTAAACCAGTCTCCCGCAAAGGCTTGCATCTGTTGTATCTGCAGCTGGTGCTGCGGATTGGGTTGATGCTGGTGCTGCTGTTGGAGGATATGATGGGGTTGCTGATAGGACTGTTGTTGGTGCTGGTGGTGCTGGTGCTGGTGGTGCTGGTGCTGGTGGTGCTGCTGTTGATACTGCCCTTGACTAGGCCCTTGGCTAGGCATCTGAGTCGGCGGAGGCGGCGAGTAATACAATTTCGGCGACGACTTGATAGGCACGTTCTGGTCTGAAGCCGTTCGCAATTGAGGAGACGCCGATGAAGGCGCCATCGATACACCTCCTGCAGCCATCGAGGATGCTGTCGGCTGGCTGGTGAATGACGGCCCTTGCGATGTCTTGCGATCGCTGGAGACGCTAGAGCTGTTGCGCCGCTGCCGCCCGCGACCACGCGTCGATGAGCTACTGCGGTATCCTCCGGCATGTCTGCTATGTCTGTGACTGTGGTGGTGGTTGTTGTTGTGGTGGTGGTGCTTGGCGGAAGATGCCGACGACAGAGATGAGCCGTCAATGGTTGTTGCCGGAGGCGGCAAAGCAAGAAGCCCATCGAGAGCACCAACAATGGCTGCTAGCTGGCATACGACACCTACCAGCACGCGGAACGTCGGACACAGGCGTGTTTGCTGGGCTATAAGCAGGATCGACCGAACCGACGCGCGCTGGCGGGCAATCGCTACATCTAGGGCCGCCTTGTCGGCAGCCGACGTCGATGCATGGCCGGCAACGACAATTTTGGCCACCAAGTCCAGGCAGAGAATCAAGACGCTGTGGTATAGGTAGTACGCATCGATCCAGGCGACGCCGTCCAGCAGGCCTGCCTCAAACAGCTGGTGCAGATAGTCAAAGACGCGCTCGGACGCGTCGAGACAGGAATCCGCCAGCTCGTCAGAGGCCATCGTGTCTTTGTCACAGGGCAGCTTGCTGAGGTGCTTGCTGTCGGACTTGTCGGCGACCAAATTGCAGCAGCGTTCAGCCCGATTGAGGACAAACTGGCGCGTCACAAGCGATCGGCCGTATTGGTGCTGGATATGCAGGGACAGGACCGCACGGCGGTGTGACGGGATCATAGACCGCCACCCGGGCTGCAGATGTGCTGGCAGTGCGGCGCGCCAAGCCTCGAGCTCGTTCAGCAGCTCGTGTGCAGTCTGATGGGGGTTGCCGTAGCCGAAACCGTAGCCGTAAAAGTTGGGCTGGCTGCCGGGGGCTGGGAACCGAAGCTGCTTGATCTTCCATGTCATGCGAATGAGACTAAGCAGACTAACAGGCAGGCCTTGCGGAAGATCGGCCGACTGAACGTCGTCCGTCGGCGGCGAGACAGCGATCTCCGTCTCGTCGAGGGCCGAGGGGCGACCGAGCATGATGCAGAGATTGCGCTCAAACGAGTATAGCGTCCACCACACGCGGCGGCGCGCATCACGGTCGTTGACTGCAGCACCCTTGCCGCTGTCTGCTGGCAGTGGGACCACACCATCGCGGTGCATGCCGAGCGCTACCGCCATGCGCGACGCACAGCCCAGAAACGACCATGCCGCATTGCGGCGCCCGGCGTTGTGCTCGTACAGCTGGAGCAGCATCAGTGCTTGGATGTTGGCTAGGTTGGTGGTGCCAGCAAGACGGCTGAGAGACGAACACACAAGGTGCAGGTAGCGCCGCTGCATGCTTGCGGCGGCCTTGCGCGCACGGTCGTGGCCCTCGAGGGCCTGGGCACCGAATGCAAAGACCATGGCCAGACAGCAGTTCCAGCCGTAGTCGTCATCGGCACCGCTGTCTCCTGCCTGTTGTTTTGGCTCGTTTCCAGAGCCAGTTCCTGCGGCATGGGCCTGGCCACGCTGCCACAGAGCCTCGTACCGCAGAAGAAAAGAGCCGCGGTGGAAAAGCGGGTAGTTGGGGTGTACTCTGTCAAAGAAGACGCGCACAAAGATGTCGGCCGTTTCCCTTGGCGGCAGGAATGTGCCGGAAAACGAGGCGTCGTCTGCCTCGGGGCGTGACTGGCGACTGTTGGCAGGAGATGGCGCTGATGTTGGCCCGTCCCCCCCGTTTCCGCCCGGAGTGCAGTGCCACGATGGTATGGTTTGTTGCAAGTTCGTGAGCGGTAGTGGGTTGGCCGACTGCGACTGAGAATACGACTGCGACGAACGCGGGCCCTTGACGACGCCGTCCATAGCATCGCGATCGTCTGCGCCGCTGTATTCGGCCTCGTCGCCGCTGTCGTCGCTGCCTTCGTCTTCGTCGCCTTCGTTGCTGCCAGAATCCTGGATTTCTAGGGCCTTGCTGACTCGAAGGCCGACAAACTGGTCGCGGATCGAGGACTGTCCTTGGTTTTCGCCTTGCGCGTGAGAGCTGGGCGACCCGTCGCCTGTGCCGCTTGGTGTTGGGCCGCCTCGACTGCCGGCCGCTGGGCTGGCACCCGCGACACTGCCGGCGTCGCTGGCGCCACCGATTCCCGCACCGGGCGCGATATCACCGCCTCCATTGAGGCCAGTGATGATGCTGTCTCCGCACTTTGCAACCAGGGCACGAATAGACGTCACAAAGCGGAACGAACTGGATGGGCCGACATAGTGCGCCACGCCGTTTGGAGTGGGGATCAGCTTCTCGTCGGCTGCCGGTGTGGTGAGCGGCTGGTGTTGTGGCGGGTGAGGGTGCTGGAAAGGCAAGACGCTGCCATCGGCTGGTATCAGCGATGCCATGGATGACAGAGGCGGCAAAGTGGTGGTGCTTGATGCTGATATTGTTGTCAACGTGCCGGGCGGCGGTATTGGCGGTTGGACTATTGTGGGAAGAGGGTGGTGGTGGGATGGGCCGGATGCGGGGCCGGCGGAGGTGGTGGTTGGTTGTGAGGAGGCGGCAAAGATGTCGCTGACCGGAGTCATGTCGTCGCGCGAGGGCATGGGGATGTTGCGCTCGGCTGCTGCGCGGTAGAGGGTGTCGATGTCGAGGGCGGCGGCGCGGCTGGACGGCCCCTCGGGAGTGCCGTCATCTAGCATGGACTCATCGTCGGAGAGGTGGCCATCGTGTGCTGGCCCCTTGGCCCTGGCTTCGGGGTCGAGGAGGCCTTGGACTAGAGCCTCGAGGGCGCGGTATCGGAGACTGAGGGACTCGACACTGCCGTAGACGCGCTGTTTCCGTGGCAGGGTAGACTGGCACTTGATGCGGCTGGAGATGCAGTTGGAGCAGGGGTCGCGGGGCGATGCGCGCATGCACTTGGCACGTCGCTGTTTGCAGTGGTCGCAGGAGACAGCGGCCCGGCGTCGCTGGTGTTCAGGGACTCGTTTTGCGCGGGCGCTGCTCTTGGCGGCTGCAGAGGCTGGTTGCGATTGCGGCTGTGGTGGCTTTTGCGGTGGTGCAGAAGTCGGCAGCTGGCCGTAACCGCCCAGAGGCGCCTGGCCGTCCATTGCCGTGTCGGTTGGTGACCCGTTCTGTGCACCGATTCCGTGTGATGATGTATACCGCTATCGTATTCTGTGGTATTAAACTGTCGCCAATCATGGATCACCAGACCCGGTGCCCCTCGCCGGAATGGCCCTGTGAGCTTGCCACGTTCGCCAAGTGACCGGGACTGGGGCAGGAGGACGCTGCCTGGAGAGTTTGATTGGATGGTGCGCCACGAGAACGCCGAGAGTGAGCAGGGCTTGGCTGAGTCTTGATTGTCTGTGGAGTTGATAGCCAAGCAGAGAGCCTACGTGAGCCTGGAGAAGGACAATACAATCGTCCTGGGCACACAAGGGCGGCGAAGCGTAGAGAAGCCCAGGTCATGAAGCGTGACGACAGGCAAGGCGAAAAGTACAGAGTACTATGGTCTGGTGCGGTGCTAGTCAGAGACGTCAACGGCGAGAGACTAGCGACCCCGGACAAGACAAAGGGGAGCAGCGACGTCGAGGAATTGGTAATAGGCATTGGCTAGTGGGGAAAGAAATAGCGGCGGTCGAAAGAGGTACATAGCAGCGTAATAGAGGAAGCAGTCGGGGTGCTGGTGCGGAAAAGGGCCATAAAAGGAGGCGAGGAATGGCCTAGATTGTGCAAACTTGTGGGAGGGCAGCCATGCGGCATGGGCGGAATAACCGTAGAAACCCAAAAGTGAGGTTCAATTAGGAGCCGAGATGGGGGAAAGAGACGATGCAGCTGCTGTACTGTCTTAAGCATAAGTATACTCCGTAAGTTGGTGGAGGAGGATGGGTCACAGTAGGAAGGCACTTTGGGCAGCATGTGGCAGGAGCAACTGGTGAGTGACGACTGGCAGCACCAGCATTAGGAAATTAGGAAGGTGCACACGCACGCAGACTGCAGAGCTATCGTAAGCAGAATGGAGAAGGTGGAGGGAGCTATGCAGGCCTCGATAGGCAAGAACGAGCGGTACGCAGAACAAGAGCGCAATACTACATAGTACAATGGCTGCAGTTACTGCTAAAGCCGGAGATGCAGCTTTCAAAGACAAGTTGGTACGCACTCTGTAAGACTCTACCGAATGAAACAGTGGGGAGGATTCGAGTCGGCTTGTTAACATATAACTAGGCTCCACCGAGCTGCAGCAAGACAGTGGAGACAGTTTGCGCTGGATCACGGTGGCTAGGAGAGGATGGAGAATTGCTGAGACAGACGATATGTTTGTATCCCAGAACCGAACTCAATCGAAAGCAAGCCTCTACACTTGTACGACACCCGAACAAGAACTGGCGCCGCGTGGTGGCACAGGGCCGGGTATGCCCAGGCGGGTGGGAGATGAGATGGAAGAGGTGGAAGATATGCGTGAAAAGGAGAAGAGAACGAATGTCGGTCATCTGTGGACGATGTAGAATATCTGTAATGTGAAAGGAAATGGAGAAAGATGCTGGTTCGATATAGGGACGGCAGAGTATAATATGCCGGGCTCGGGGGTATTCGGTATGGGCGTTGAGCGTTGGCAAATAAACATTATATCAAGTGAGATGCGAGTGAGATCGAGGTGCAGCCAAGGTGAGGATCGCAATACGGGATGGGTGGCTACATTGATATCGTTGTCTGAGAAGAGCGTTTAAGAAGAAACCGGGATACAAGTGCAGCTGGCCGAGACTCTGGGGGCCAAGAAACGGGTCGCGAGCGCGCATGATCCGGAGATGCAGTGCTGGTGCAGTACGGATCGTGTAGACGTCGAGGGTGCTGAGAAGACGAGATGGAGTCAAGCGGTGAGGCATACATATGGGATGTGTTCAACAACGTCAAGGCTGCGAGCTGGATCCGAGCGATCTGGGCAATGCATCAGAGAGGCTCTTTGGGAGTTTGGGAAAGCTATGGCGAAAACTGAGAACTGTACAATGTAGTATTGATCAACTGATGAGATGGACACCCTGAAACAGGATCGATGAGCTCGGTCTCGGAAAAGCCCTTGCTAGCATATCTCACGATCATTAAAAGCAAAAAAACAAGTCAAGAGAGTCTGTGCGCCCGAAAGTAATAGGGGCACTTTATTCCGAGCCACGCTACGACGGACAGAGAAAGATGTGCACGCGATGCATGTGATAGGCGACATGACTGCCCGTGGAAATAGACAAAACATGCATGACGACCGCGGGTTTGTGATCGCCGACGTGCCGGCAACACACCCGAGATAGCTGTATTAGTAAAGCATATTTGTTACGATGTATGCCGGCCGGCGGTTGGTTTCGATATGATTAAGCCGTGTACAAACAAAAGCAAATCAAATAAACAAAAGTGCTGTCCAAAGACATAGCACCGCTACGAGCAAGACGGATGCGTCGGGGCCAAACTTCATGATACGCTTCGTGGGAAGCTTAACAGTACGTACACTGTCGTACACAGGACCACGCCGCATCGCACAGCACGAGCAGTAACACAGCGGCAATGGTTCAACAAGAATAACAAGTTTCGGCCCAAGTCGCCGTCGCACAGAGGCCCGTCCCGAGATATGGTCCTGTGAGCCGAGTAATCGCCACGCGTGTCTATTTCTATTTCTATTGAAATCGGAGACAGATGTCCTTGGAGTGTGCCAATATTGTCCAGCCTCGCGAGCAGGTGGGTGGGACGGGTAGCTAGGGCAGGTGTCTTTTGTCTGTGGCATGCTAATAGCGCCTCGATGCCGTTCTGTTTGGCGTGGCACACAAGGTGTTGCTGTGACGAGTATCAGGGATGAGGTCGGCGGGTGAACACCTACATAGATTCGGTTGGAGATGCAGAGTTCGGTTAGAGATACAGAACAGAGAATAGATGCGACAGACGGGACTGATGGCTGTGACTCGCAAATATAGGATCTCGATGGCAGTCGGAATAGCAGCAATCGATGAATTCCAAGCTGAGCAAGTAGGCAATAAGCAATATTGGCAATACTATGCACAGAGAGATATATTGACTTTGGTGGGAGGTCTCGCCAGACAGACGCGACGCGACATGACATCGCAACTCACTCTCGACGGCTCACGACGACAAAACAGCACGTCTACGGCAAGGCTGTCTCTCAATATTGCTCACAACAACGAGTCACAGAAGGAACACCTATCACGCGTCCAGGCAAAAAAAAAGAGGACGGTACTGTAGCATTGTGCCATCTTGCCTAGCGATCGGCACTCATGCAGAGAACAGGCCGGGGTGATTCGTCCTTCCGAATGGTAATGGCAGAATGGGTCTGCACGCCTGTGGTTTCCGTCGTATTACGACGCACGTTATATCGTCTTGCTGGACCTGCAGTTGCAGTTGCAGTTGCAGTTGGCTGCTGTCTGCTGCGGATCTTGGTAGGATGAGCTCATGCATGAGATTTGAAAGGATGCACTGTTCGGCATCGATCCAACGGCTTCGCATGCATTGTGTTTTTCTCGCGTGCCAATGGTTCTTGTCTCGTGGTAATGAGTAATGAAGCAGCGAACGCAGAATCAATAAAAACAATCCGGACCAATATCGATATCACTCCGCGGAACAGTACTCCGTATGCGATTTACCAATTATTCCTCATCATTTTCAACTAAATCCATTTCGTCTCTAATCTCAATCTGCCGTCTCCAGTCTACCTGCTCGTCAAGACACACTGCTCGGCAATATCGGTAGTGCTCGCTCGCCAAGAGATACTTTCAATATTCAGAAAAACTCTCTTCACCCGACTGTTCCATCCATCTCATTTCCATAGTATTCCTTTACTCCGTATAATATCCCATCTCTCGATCTATCTACATACTAAGCTTCGAATAGGCTGCTACCAGTGCTCATCCCGCTGGCTCTGCAACGTTCCCCGGGTGCTCGAGTCCGTTGTGCTGAAAGCTGTTGGGGGATTAAACATCCCTGGCAAGGTACTTTTGCAACCCAAAGCAGTAATCATGCATATTTCACTTAATTTCTCTCCACCAAGCATAAAAAGGAAGCTATTACGCAAAAGCTATTCTACATTCTATATTTGTCCAGTGCCTGGCCTCCCTTTGTTCGTCGTATCTGATCTTCATGGAGAATTGCCTCGGCGGGGGCCGTCTCCAGCGATCTTTGCCGTCCTCTACTTTTAGCATGTACTATAATCCATATTTTCTGCTGCTCTTTACTATTCCCGCCCTTCGCCCCCTGTTGCATCACCCTCTCCCCTGCCCCTACACAGTAGAAGTATGATGATCATCTGGCAGAGAGGTCTCTTTTCACCTACAGAGAGAGCATTGGCAAAGAATATGTAGTCCATTCGAACAGCGTCATTACCAAAATATGGAATAACAACTATATTATGTTCATGGAGCGGTAGAGAAAATCAAATTTGTAAACAGCCAAGAGTCGACTCTGTACGGATACAGAGCCCAGTCCAGTCTAGCCCCTCCACTCCAGCACACAGAGACCAAGCCAAAGCCCAGCCCGATCCAGCTCTGCGCTGTACCAATCTGGGTTCCATCAGGGGGCGTCCCGCGTAATACCACCCCCCCAACACGACCTCATTCCCACTCCTTGATCAATCCATTGTTTTTGATTTCTGTACTCGTACTTTCCTACTTACCCGTGTCGCAATCCCATCCAGTTCGTCATCTCGAGTTTACACTGGCCCATCACACTTCTTCCTCCGCGGGTGGCCCCCGTATTTTATTATTAATCCTCCTAAATTCCTCTTAATTCCTCATAATCTTCCTTTTCTCCTTAAACCCAAGTACAAATCTCCAGTCAGATCTTTTGCACGTCTAGCCCACCCTCGTGCATGTACATGCAGAACAACCAACTGGCCCGCACTAAAGAACCGCGCATCATTACAAATAAACACAAGTTCAACGTCGACTTCATCTTCTTGGGGACTGTTTGATAGTTTAAGCTTGATGCTAGGTGTTGATTCTTAACGGTTGAGCGCCTCGACGGCCGTTTTTTTTTTTTAAAAAAAAAGTCCCTTGACCGGCCACATGTATTTCTACCGGAGAATTCTAAAAGACGTCTAGGAGCGTGCTAGGCTCTTTGTTAAGACAACTCCCGGCCAAGAAAAGAGCACCAAGATCAAGACACCAAGACACCAAGATACCAAGACACCAAGAACACCAAGAACACCAAGAACACCAAGCAAAAGGACCGTGACTAGACTGCAAAACAGTCAGTGGGCAAACATCTTGCACGTCGGACGAACTGCAGCGCCCAGACTGTTGTTGTCTCTCCTCCACGCACATCATCGCCGACTTGGCGATAACTAGGGACCGCCCACTTCCTCATTCTGGCAACGACTGTCTTTCGTTTTGTCTCTCTCTCTCTCTCTCATTTTCATTCTGTCGCGGCTTGTGTCTCGTACAACCTATCTTGTGCCCTCTCCTGTCGCTCCTGACTCCCTTTATCGAGTATATTGGCTGTCTCTTCGTGTCCTCTTGTCTTACTGTCACACCCGACAATCATCTATTCTGCTCGGGTCTCGCCCTCGTTTACGTTTTCCGTTTCTCGTCACTCCTTTTTCTCGATTTTTCGATTTCTTCAGTCTCTCGTTCACTTCCATTCTCACCCTCTGATCTGCTCTTCGCATCTACACATATATCATGGAGTTGTCTGCATGATATATATACCCTTTCGTTTACGTCTTCTTTTCCTCGCCCTATCAAAATCACCACCCCAAGAGCTTCTAGGCCATATAACGACTACGACATGCACGCATTTTCTGACAACGGCAGCGGCTCGCATGCCGACGAAAAACCACCGGTCAGCAGAGACATCACCCTCGACGGCGATGTCAGCGAGTCCAACGCCCATCTCAAACTCGACCCCCACGGCCTGCCGCTCGTGCCCCAGCCGTCCGACTTTACCGATGACCCGCTCAACTGGCCGCGCTGGCTCAAGTGGACAGTGCTGCTGCAGGTCAGCTTCATGGCCTTGATGGGCCCGTTCAACGCCGCCGTGCCCAACCCCAGTCTCAACCTCCTGGGCAAGGCTTTTGACCGGTCTGTCGAAGTCGTCACCTACAGCACAACCACCGCCATCATCACCGGTGGCATCTCACCCTTTGTCTGGGTGCCGCTGTCCAACGTGCTCGGCCGCCGCCCGCTGTGCCTCGTCGTGCAGCTCATCACCATTGTATCCCATGTCGCGACGGCGCGCACCACCACGTTTGCGTCACTCGTCGGCGTGCGGGCACTCAATGGCATCGGCTTTGGAGGCATGATGGCCCTGGGCACGCCCGTGCTCAACGACATGTTCTTTATGCACGAGCGCGGCGAAATGACAGGCGTCTATACCATCTTCGTCACCAACGGTGCACACATTGCCGTCTTGTTTGGCGGCTACCTCGGCCAGTATGCCGGCTGGCAGTGGGACTTTTACATGCCCGCCATCGTCACGGGCGCCTCTTTCTTGGTCACGCTCTTTTGCCTGCCGGAAACCCTCTTCTCGCGCGACCCGCGCTTCCTACACAGCCGCACCCACGAACGCTCTTTCAGGGAGATGCTGTTCTCGCCCAAGGCGAATCTCATCCCGCAGCGCCGCCTCCAGGGCCGCGACTTTTTCACGGCCTTTTACATGCTCAAGTACCCGTCCGTCGCGTTCCCCTTTTGGTTTTATACGTGGAGCTGGACATTTATCAACATCCTGCCGGCCATCAGCATGGCCAAGATCTACGGCAGCCGGTACGGCTTCCAGAGCGGCGAGATCGGCCTGTGCACGGGCATCCCTCTCATCATCGGCTGCCTCATCGGCGAACTCTGCGGCGGCAAGGTGTCCGACCTTATCCTCTACCGACTGGCCCGGAAGAACGGCGGCCAGCCCAAGCCCGAGCACCGTCTCGTCCTCACCTGCATCTCGGCCGTGTTTGGCCCCGTGGGCATGATCATCTTTGGCGTCAGCGTCCAGAAAGAGTACAACTACCTCGTGCCGCTCGTCGGCCTCGCCGTCGGCGTGCTGGGCCTGCAGATCACATCAACGTGTCTCTATGCGTATCTGTCCGACTGCTACCGGCCGCAGACGCCCGAGTCTGCCGTGCTGATGAACTTTAGCCGCGGCATCTCGTTTGTCGTTGGCTTCTTCTGGCCGGCCATGGTGGCCAAGATTGGCTACGCGTGGACGTGGTCGTCGCTGGCGCTGGTGCAGCTGGTATTCTGGCTGCCCATCCTGTCGCTGATGATCTGGGGCGAGCAGTGGCGCCTGCGCCTCGGCCCTCCCAAGTTTCATCAATATTCTTGAGGACGGGTTAATCCAGTCGGGCGTCGTCTACTTCAATGTTTTGTTTTCTTTATGTTTATTTTGATATCCTCTTATACCTCCTGCGCTTTTCTCTTTTCATCTTCGCTGCATTCATGATACCGAGCACACTATAGACACAATTACCAATAGCTGTGTTCACGAAATATACCCCAATTATTATTCATAAATATCAAAATACATCGCGGGTCAGCCTTGCTTATATGATATACCACACCAACGGTACATGTCACTTTGTTGGGGGCAAAATCCCACTTTGTACATGGTTACCATAAACCTGGGTCGTGTGCTGTGCCGCGCCGATCCTTCAGGAACTGCAGAATCCCAGCCGCCTTGCATGCACGAGTTTGGATTACAATCTAGCAGCCTGGTCAATTCATCGTATAAAGATCGTGTCGTAAAGTGAAGCAAAATATTGAATGTCATAAATCGTGTCTCGTAAGGTATTTCCCGCTGAATGTGCATCTGCCACAGAGTAGTTACCATGTCGCCGGGATGGCGGATACAGACGATGTACCGACTTTGGCCGTAACCGTGTCAATGCCTTGGGTGCGCGCCTTGGCCAGCGCCTCCTCCAGCACAGCATACACATCGTACCCAAAGAGCTCATCCAGAAACTCTTTGCGGCTGCGGATGTTGATGTGCCGCTCCCAGATGCCCGGGTGCTCCAGCATCCACTCGTCGCGCGCCTCCTGCTCGGGGCCGTCTGTCATTTGCGTGAAATAGCGGCTCGTGATCGATGCTTCAGCCACACGGGCTGCGCGCTTGATTCGGATGTTCTCGTACAGCCGCAGGCTGTCGGGCAACTTGTCGACCGACGCAAAATCGGGCTCGGCCAGAATGCCGGCCAGCACGGCTGCGTCTTCGATGCCCATGGCCGCGCCCTGTGCGAGGTACGGCGTCATGGCATGTGCAGCATCGCCAATCAGCACGACCTTGTTGGCTGGATGTGACCAATGGGGCATTTCCGAGTGTGTAAACAGCCGCCACTTGAGCACTTCTTTGACGTGCTTGAGCATGACGCCCAGCCGCGGATCCCACTCCTTGAAGCGCTCTCGCACCTCTTCGTTGCCCTCGAGTTTGGTGTCGACGCCGTCGTCCATGGTCGAGTCGCATGTAAAGACAAAGTTGATGAGCGGCTGGTCGATACCCTGGAGGAGGTACGACAGGATTGTGGCGTGAGGTCCGATCCAGTGGTTGTTGCGCGGGATGGTGGCAAACTCTTCGAGTCCGGGGATGCCGGCCAGCTCCTTGGCCGGCAGTGTTACTCGGTACACCATTTGGCCCGTCGGGTTTGGGGGACTCTTCTCACCGAGCACAATTTCGCGGCAGATAGAGTGCAACCCGTCCGAGGCCACGACGAGGTCTGGTGTGTAGACTTTGCCGCCTTTGGTCGTCAAGCGCGGAAGCTCAGGCTCGACGTTGACGATGCGGCTGTCGAGGCGCACAACGACGCCGACTTCTTGTGCGCGTGCCATGAGCCCGCGGTGGAAGTCGGCGCGGTGGATGTGCCAGTATGGGCTCTTGTACTCGTCTTGTGCAGGCCGTCTGAGCGGGCACTCGACCAGCACCTCACCGGTTTTCCATCGCATCATGCGCAGGTCCACTGGCTCTGTGCAGTATTTTACAATGTGTGGTTCGACGCCCAATTTCCGGAGCACGCGGGACGAATTTGACGAGACTTGGATGCCGGCGCCGATGTAGGTGATTTGTGGTGCGCTCTCGAGAACAGTAATGTGGTGGCCGGCTTGCTGCAGGGCGATGGCCACCGTAAGGCCAGCCAGGCCGGCTCCGATGACTACGATTTCCTTGGATGTTAGTACTGTGAGGCGTCTGCATCTGAGATCTAGTATGGAACGTACGTACCATTTTGGGACCGCCTGCTGCAAGGATGGGCCGTATTTTGGAACTCTGAGAGTGCTATTGATCACGGTTGCTATGATGTTGTAGTCGAGAGGTGATTTATATAGTCTCGGATTTCGGGTGGCACAGTCGTAAGCCGTCAGGACTCGTAGTCTCGTATTGACTGCCGGGCTAATGTCTTGTCCTTTTTAATATCCGTCCTTTTTTTTCTTTTGCTTTCTTCTTTTCGTCGGTATTACCGTGTTATGCAGGTATAAAACGCGAGACATTCAGTTGTCAATTGTCGGATGTGTTACTCCTTTGTCGCCGCAGACCGGCGGCGATATATGGTATATGTAGTGCAAGTGGCCTGGGCTAACGTATGTGTCTTTCTCGTGTCCAAGCAAAATCCGAGACCAACACTAACTACGTAGTTTGTTTGATGCCGGGTCGTCGGACTTGTAATCCTTTTACCGGGAACTATGGGTCGTGGCGCGGTAGCTTGGGAGCTTAGGAAGTAGATCCAGCGTTAGTCTGGTCCCGGGTGCGAGGTAGTCCCTGGTTTCGATACATTTTATCTTATTATTTCTTGTCGTACTTTGTAGAGTGTCAGTCTGGTTGTATCCATCAAAAGGGCTGCAAGGAGGCCTTGGAGACGAATGGGATCCAGCTGTGACGACTTTGGCTTGGCCTGAAAGTACCAGCACCTAAGAGGCGGTGTCCATCACGCCTCATCCTCACATCCAATAGTGCAACCAAACAGACTGCCGTATGGCCCGTGCAACTAGTGCTTTCGAGGTATGATTGTGTCTTCCCTGTCCCATCGTGTCGGGTGAGGATGAGACCGAATAACAGCTGGCTCGTTGACAAGGAGCACGGAACTACTCACCCTTCGCCTTGATATATAAAGTATATTAGGTCTCCGGTTTTCGTATTGCATTTAGAAATGTACAGTGTATTGTTCGGAGGTTTTCACCAGAGTCTGAAAGGATGCATCCTGAGCTTGGCCGTTGCTTGGGTTTCCTCACTATAGCTGCGGGTGTATCCTTCCGTTCTAGTGGAAGTGTCGATCCAGAGCAAGGGAGAAGGTGCCACAGTATCAACGCACCAGTGTATATCTACGGAGTACAGGATGTGCAGTAAAGCCGTTACTTCTACAGACCTGGGATAAGATTCAGGAATTATTGCAGTCGGTGTGTGTTTAGGCTCTAGTGTCCGATAGCCCTATATTTTACACCTCCAGTTCAGTCCCTTACTATTTACACTATAGCCTATAAATTCGGAATTATCCCGTGTTGTTTGATCAACGTCGCCGAGATATCTCATCGCCCTGTGATGCATACAAGCTACAAAACAGCCTGCCAATAGGCCTGATGTTAGGCATCAGTCCGCTCATCACCGCCCCAGGCCCACGATCGATGCACTGCCCAACCCGCGTCGCCGATCTACCTGTGATACTCCGTAGATTGGGCAACCACAAGCAAGATAATGTAGAATACTAAAATAAAAAATAGCAAATCTCCGTCACGATGGCGGCAGTAGACTTCCTACGCTGGGGTTTTGCTGGCGGCTGAGCAGATGCAGACCGATGCCGACCAGCTATTTTGATAGGACACCGCGAACAGGTGAGTTGCCTATTTCGGCAGTCATTCATAGTAGATTCTCACGGCACGATCGCTCATTAGTGAAATCACGTGCTGTTGTTCAACGACACCTCTTCATGTTGAGGCAACTGAATGTGACAGTATCGTGGCAATATTCACAGACCTTGTATGCTATGTGAATGCTGGCAGGCATGGTAAAACTATTTCCTTCTGTATTAGACTCGGCACTGTTTAAACAATCATAGCGTAGGACTTGTTGTTCGTAATTATTGGGTAATGCCTGATACCAGCATCATCACATGCTCTTCATCCAACGACGACTTCTTTATATCAAAGAGGCAATCCGGCATACAAGTGCTGACATTTGCCTGATTTTTGTATTAGTGTAATGGCCATTAACTTGATAGGCCTTAGGTCTGTCGACTCGTCACAGTAGACTCGGTAGTAGACTCGCGATAGAAGACTCGTGATAGTAGACTCGACACCTCGTCCTATGCAGACCTCTATAATAACTTCAGCCTCCCCTGCCATTTCCAAGATCTTAATCGTTTCTCTTCAAACACTCACCCTAAAACTCACCCCAAAACCCCTCCCATCCTTTCCAAACTACACATTCTAGCCCTTTCCCTTCAAATATCCTTCAAAATGGAATTCCAGCTGGATCCTTGGGATTTGATTTTCTTCCATATGCCTCAGTTCTTCGAGACCATCGAAGAATGGTCTCCGTCCCGCAAGGGAGATGCAGTTTCGTGCTTTGAGACAATCATCACACACTTCAGCCAGCCCAAGTTCGCACAGTCTGTCCCGTACGACCGCGTCAAGCTTGTGGAACTCACATACAAGTCTTCTAATACTGGCTGCAGCAAGCGCGCGTGTCTTGATATCTTTTACAGATTCACACTGCTGGAGCCGAGGCCTGATGCGCTTGGTCTCGACAGCCCGGAAAGCGAGGACTCAGTGCGCTTCCTGTTGTTTGCCTTTGCTGACCTCCTGCTCGAAAAGCTCTATATTCCTCGTAAGTTTTACAATTATCTTTTTTTTATATCTAATTACCAGCATTAACCTTTTCAACAGTGGTTGACCATGATCAAATACTGTCTGAGACGGCTCCCGGCTGGATGTCCCGCGCAGAGTCAGACCGCCTTTGTACTCTGCACAGGTCTCTGATGGAGCGTGAAGCCTACCGGTGCAGTATTAGCAGAACTTTCAGCAAAGGACACTACCTCTATGAGATGGCAGCCGAGAAACGCGAGCGCGAAACCAAAGGCTGCAGCGTTGCCCACATGGGAAAGCCCGAGAGATCTAAGCTACTTAAGAGAAAGTATGGGGTCTTGGATCCCTTCAACAATACTGTCGATGGCAGCTCGGTTTCAGATCTCCAAGTGACAACCATTGTGCCTCGCTGTGTAGCCAAATCTCGTTACTCAGTAAGTTAATCCCCTCCCCTCCCCCTTTCCCTCCTTGTCCAATTCTCGCATACAAGTGCTCTTCTTTGCTAACTTTTATAAGGAGTTGGAAAAGTTGCCGTTTAGTCGTTTCCTCGACTTGCTCGACTATAGGATTGCCTCTGACTTCACAGCGCAGATGACATACAAGCCGAACAATGCGCTGCTGCTGACAGGGGAAATGGCGGCCGCCTTCAAGTCATACAAGGTGTACGTCAAGCCCATTCTTGGAAAGACAAAGTCCAAGGGCCGTGAGTGCTGCATTGATTCGTTTGTCCCCAACCGGTTCCCTGGCGTGATGCCCACCAACCTGGTGTTCAACACGACCTTCAACCAGCTGCATGGCGAGAAGAACTTGAACGTTAAGCACCGCGCAGAGCCAGACTCTCGGTTCCTGTCTTTCCATGCAGCCGTTGGCCATGTTCTTCATTACTCTGGTGCCGGAAACCACATTGACCAGCTGCTGGCAGCAAAGATGAGCGAAAGGTCTGCCGATGCGGAAGCTGGTCTCGAGCAGCGCTTCGCAGACATCAATATGTAAGGGGTTTCTCTTGTTATTAGGCGGCGTTCCTGCGGGTTTTAATGCTTGTCGCGCAGCCACCTATACTCGCTATAGTGAGGCAGCAGCTTAGACATCACTTTGTTTAGTCTTGTTTGTAAGAAATGTATTCAAAGAAAAACTAATAGAAACAAATAAAAACACACTGAACCCAACCCAAAATGTTAAATAAAACAAGCAAGTGATATTGATAACACCTTCGACTCCCTCTTTGCAAACTAAAATAAATACAACCAAAACCTAAATACAAATGTCTCAGCCCTTGACTTCGACTGGAAGAGGGGTGCTGACGCCCGAGGCTGCTGTGTTTGTGTAGATCGGAGAGGGCGTCTGGTACATCTCGTGGAGCTGCCGGCCGTCGGCCTGCAGTTCTGGAGACCGGTACGCAACGTTGTCGGCGGGCGCAGGGGGTGCGTACTGGGGCTGATGGTAGACCGGCTCATAGTAGATCGGCTGCTGGTAGGACATCCACGGTCTGGCAATGGACCATACTCCGGTGTACGTGGCTGCAAAGACGGCAAACAACAAAATCAGGACAACCATGAAGAGCCACTGCGAGAAGATGGGGTCGGCAATGATGATAGCCTGGATGTCAAAGTTGGAGTAGTTACTCAGCACGTAGCCGGCCTGGTAGACCATGCGCCACAGGAAGCGCACAAACCACACAACCACGGCGGCCATGAAGATGTGCGTGGACTTGGACACGACTGACGCCTTGCACTTGTACACCACAGAAATGGCAAAGCCGAGCAGAGGCAGGGTCAGCACCCAGCAGACAATTTCAAAAGCTGCTTCCACCTGGCTCGCTTTCCAGAGGATGGAGCTGACCTCGGAGTAGATTTCAGAATAGTAGTCGTCGTCGTCGTCGAGGGTTCTTTCAAAGTAGGCAAACGCGCCCACGCGCAGGCCGAACACGACCGTGCTAAGGACAAGCAGGCACGCAGCCAGCGTATACGCCACGGCCCGGATGATTTTGTGCGACTTGGGCCGCGTCGTCTTCTCTCTCCTGCCGCCGGGGGGCGGGGGCTGTGCGGCGACAAAGCTCTTGCTGCGGACATACAAAAAGCCAAGGCCGGTCTCGATGAGGACAATGAATGTCAGAACCGAGGCAAGGCCTTGGAAATAGATGCCAATGTACAGCGGGTAGGCGATTTCTGGGGCGTCATAGCCGTATGTAATATAGTTGATGACCCGTGAAGCAAGCTCAGTCACTATGCCACTGTTCGATGTTAGAGGTCTTTTTTTTTGCTCGAGTTTTCTCAAGCTGTGTCCAGTACTCCAAAATGCAAAAGTTTCCACGGTGTCCAACTTACATGATGAGAAATGGAAAGGTTGCCTTGAGCCAGCCAGCGCCGCGCCGCGCCGAGTCTCCGTACTGCCGGTTCTTGATGAGCGACACAATCCATATGGGAACTAATGGCACGATGGGGAGGCCCGTCAGGACCATACCCGCAATGGAGATAGACATGGTGTCAAGTGTGTCAGGGCTGTTGGGAAGTTGGTATATAGTGTCTGTTGTGAGATATATCCAGCGCCGGTTGTTTAAATGTCGATTCTTGCTTGGTTTGCCGTACAGATTATAAGTGACCACTACCTTGAACGAAGAGTACCAAAAATATAAAACGATTCACAAGCAGAACAAGAACAAGAACTCGGGGAAGTCGCGTTTTATACATTCTAATTTCAGCTCTCTTTACGAGCAATACGATGCCTGCGTATATAGGTGCTCATACGTACTCAGTAGCTACAGCAGGAAGTGTGTCTTACACAGTGCAGGAAGTCCCCTGCAACAGTATTAGTCAATTAGAAGTCTGGTGAGTTGTTGCCAACCCTACGTGCCTTGGCAACACTTGGCCGTCGATGGGTAGTGGTCGCCATCTTGAATTCAGCCTCGCCAAGCAGCTTTGATGAGCGCAAGGGGATGAAGGTACGGCACTACCTTATTTCTTTCATTTTTCTTTCATTCGTCTTTTTGGCCGTCTTTTAGTCTACTGAGTAATTTATGTCGGTCTGTCTACTGAGCTACGTTTGGTAAAGTCGGAGAAATACGAGCTTGGCCTGAGTTAGGTTTGTAAATAGCGTGGTGATCGTCTTCGACACTGCCCCAAGCACGCCCATGACTTGTTAAACAAATATATTTGTGCACACTAGACGCTGTGTCGTGTGAATCAGACCGAGGTAAATCAAAAGAAATAGTTGTTAAGACCGGGCAAGCCCAGAATTAAGGTTGTGACGTTTCTTTTCTTTTGCGAGTTAATCCCGTGCGCCTCTCCCGTCTACTCACACTCACAACCTTGATATCCTACATCTCCACCGTCTGCATAAACTTGTTGTCATACAGTTCATATTCAGATCAACATGCGCAGATATGAGGCTCGGCTTATAATAACCCATACAGCCCGATTTCTTTCGCCTGATAACACAGCAGTGCATATCTCCTCCAAGCTGTATCCTTGATGGGGCAGCTGTAAATAAGCATAATTAAGTAGCTTTCTTGTCTCACCGGACCTTGCATGCTAGCTTCAGAGTGTGGCTGTACTCTACTCGCTGCCAAGTCTTTAGTGTCTACACCTAATATGGTAAACGACCGTATTATGTAGTTTGCTTTTATGTAATGAAATGTTTCTTGGTGAAGTTGCCGGCCGTGAATGAACCTTCTAACGCCACATAAAGCACTATAGATGTTGATTCGGGCTGGATAACGGCATCTCAACCGTCTTGGATTTTTCAGGTGTTCTAGACAAAACTAAAATTTGCTCTGTAAATTGTGTATCAGGGCTGTTGGACTGGACTTGTCCCTTCACACTGGATTGGTTCTCCGCGATCACTATTGTGCCTTGGTAGGCTGTTTACTCTTGGCACTTCAGCCCTGAACCCTTAGCATTCAACCCAAGCATGCCAAGATAAAACAGCCAGCTTTGTCGCGGGAAAGCACTGTGCGATGACTTACTTGCCTTGGTTTTGTTGTCAAGGAATCCAAAACGAGTCAAAAATACTGCTTCTCAAGCTGCCTTTATTATCAGGCATAGACCCCAGCCTATGCTAAAACTATAAATAAATAAAAGACCTTGGCTTAGCCAGCCAAGACAACACTGAGTGTGAGTGTGTGTAAGTCCCGATCTCGCGATGACCATTGCGTCACTGCGCTTTTCGGTGAGCATTTACCTCACTAAATTCAAATCACCATCGATTTTATACGGACTCGATCTCAGATGGTTTCCACGGTTGTTGCTTTTCTTTTCTTTCTTTAATATTTCAAGATATGAAGAGGCAAGGCGTACTTTCATTTATTTTATGGTAGGCTCAAATAATTCTATTAGTTTTTATTAATTCTATCTTGTTCTGTTTGAAATTATAAATTATTCTCTATTTTGTTCTTTTTATAACTTATTAACATTTGTCCAAGTTACGAGTTCACAGAATCTTTATTCAAATCACCACCAAAACTTGAAATAAAAGGCCAACACTGCTCTTCGGATCATCTGCCAAAGGGTCAATCACAAAAGCAATCTGTCCCGTTCTTGCATCCACGCGCAAAGGAACCTTGCGGCTGTAGACAAATCTCACGAGGCCCATACTTGATGCAAAAATATCTCTCCTAATCACACCACGCTGGTTCGTCACTGCAACTCGACCAAAATATCAGGATGACGGATACTTAGCTGCTAATGCATGTGTAGTGGCATAACACGCCACAAAGCTTGGATAGTCTGATCAAGCCGCGAGATGCTCAGCTCGTGATGGGTTTACCGGATCTTCTGGCCACGCAGGGTGCATATGACGGCCGGCATCCTTCCTGTGTCGACGTTGCAGCACCGATGGGCCATGGACGTAGTGACTGCAACTCTGCTCTGCAAGCTTAATTCACCCAACTTCTCTGTACTCGGGAAAGTATCGCAGAAGAGCGATGATTCGAACGAGTGACGTTCGCAGTGGCCGAGACACGCGGGACAACAGGCGTACCGCTGTCGTGCGCTGCAGATCGCGCCGCCCCGAGTGTATGCAATTGCACGATGGCAGCAAATTGTCAGCAAATTGTACGATTTATGTGGAAGATGGGATCGATGAGTGCGACAGAGAAATGAGACTCAGCGATACACCTGGTTCCTGGGTTGCGCTGATGGGACAGCGTATGATTGGTCGGTAGCCGATATGGACCCACTGTACATGTCTTGCCTCATCAGCAGATTCAAGCCACGTGATGCGACGGGCGGCCCCTGCGCAAGCGAGAAAGAGGTCTTGCTGTGTGCGCTGTTAACGAGTGCGATGTAGTTTGCAATAATGCACGACTAGGATGCAACTGACCAATGCAGAGCATACAACCGACAGCTGAGACGAGCGGCTGAGGACAGTAATACGCCGTAGGCACTATCTCACGGAGCGATTAGATCAATAAAACAAATAGACAACAGATAAAGAAGTAAAACTAGAAAGTACAAAACGCCGAAAGAGGCAAGACCTGCAGGAGAGACTCTTAAGGCCCTCTTGCGGGCCCCTTTAGCACTCTTTAATCCACAATACTGAGCTAGACGTGCCCTAGCTCACCTCGATCAGCCAATTCGCCATCGCGACCCCCATTCACGGCCTCTCTTATCGCGTCCTGCACAGCCGTCAGCCTTCTTTTCGCTGTCGCTCTTGTTGTTTGTCACCCCGTTGCCGCCGTCATTGTTGCGTTTGCTACACGATACTCCTCTGTCCTCTACACCAACTAGCGACAGTGTACCGAACTGCGGCTTCGGCCGTCCTCCTCTGCGCCTCCTTTTAGCGCCTCTCTCTCCCTCGCTCCCGTTGCCTGCGTCGCTTCTACCTTTGCCAATGCATCTCCCGTCGGCAAGATGGAGCAGATCGAAATACAAGCCAGCGACTTACGGCATCTAGCCCAGCCGACTGGTGCATCAAGCAGCGCAAGCCAAGGCCACGGCCATAGCAGCAGCATGACCAGCCACGGAAACAGCCACGGAAGCACAAGCCGTGCAAGCTCTTCAGCTCATCCACCACACCAGCAACATCAGTCGCATCAGTCCCAGGGCCAGCATCATCACTCGCACCACCACCTCCCGCAGCCATACGCGCATCACTCGCGCCACTCTCTATCGCCGTATTCACACCACCAACAACCACAACCGCCACCGCAGCATCAACACCACACTCCTTACCCGCGACTGCCCGCAGCCGACGACCGCCACCACCACCACTCGGCCATGTCACCACGCGCCTACGGCTCGCCCTCCAACGGCCACTTCGGCTCTCCCTCGGCCGCGGGACGGCCTCCGCCGCCACTACTTCACTCTGTATCTGCTGCATCCGACGGCCCACTCGTGCATGAAGCTTCGCCACAGCTCCCCAATCCCTTTTCGCCCGAGGCTTCGCACGGCCTCGGCGGCGGCGGGGGCAGCAGTCACTACGGCCACATGCCAAACGGGGCAAACAGCAGCAATAATATTAGCAGCAGCAACAGCGGCAACCCCAACAATGCGCCAGCTGCTGCGCCAGGCGCAACCTCGACCGCAGCCTCTCACAGCAACACCGCTGCCAATAACAACCCTACCACTACAGCAGCAGCCACAACCACACCCGGACCGAGCGCGCAGAGCCCGGCCAGCTACACGGGCGGCACGCCGTCTGGTAAGCGGAAACAAGACGACGACGAGTCCAATCCCAAGCAGCAGCGCAGCAAGCGCAATCGGGTATGTCTTTCATATGTATCATATATATCAATGCATCTACTAACAAGTGCAGTATATTTCTATCGCATGGTATGCTATTCGAGACTCCTGACTTTGTCGCAACGTAGCATAAGCGGACAGTCAAGCTAACACAGATAGTAACGAGTGCAAGCGCCGAAAGATAAAATGTATGTTCTCTTTATATTTTATGTCTATTTTTACCCGAGTCAGCAGCACTAACGAGCAGGCAATGGAGAGACGCCGTGTCAGCGGTGCGGCAACCTCAACCTGACATGCCTGTACTCGCCCAACTGCTGCTCCAACAGCTTCAAGGACTCGGAAGAGTACAAGCAGATGACCGACAAGATGCACAGCCTGGAGGAGCAGCTCGAGTCCATCCGGCAGACAGTCAACGGGCTGCGGCAAGAGACGCAGCGCCTCGCGCCGCTACATGAACGTACCCTGCCCATGCTCTCGTCGACAGTATCGTCATCTCCCTCGGCATCCATTCTGTCCATGAGCAAGCCAGATTTGCCGCCGATTCGCCAACAGCACACGTTCCGCGGCGGTCCCACGAGCATCGCATTCACTGTCGATGTCGCCAAGAATACGCTGCACAACATGGGCTATGGCGGCGAGACCAACGAAGATCCAGGCGGCCCAGTTGCGGAAGAGAGCCCGCACCAGTCGCCTGCGATGCCACACTCGGCGCGCCAGCCGTCACTGGCGCAGTCATTGTCGCGGCAGGTTCCCAACGACCCGCTGTGGGAGCTGTTTGACAAGAACGAGATGATCCGGCTGTGTCGACTGCACGAGGATGAAGCCGGCATCATGTACCCTGTGGTCAAGATCGAGACTGTCATTGAACACGCCCAGAGCCTGTCGTCATGGATGGAGTCGGCACGCAGGACCAACAACAGCAACAACAACAACAACAACAACAACAACAACAACTCGAACAGCGCCAACAGCAGCCACGGCAGCAGCAACGAAAGCGGGTTCCTGTGGCCGCCCAACTACGACGAAGCCATGGCCGACATCCGCACGCTGACTCTCAAGATCATCATGTGCTGCGGCCTCGCCATCGAAGAGCATGGCCACAGCGAAAAGGCCATCCGGCTGTACGACAGCATATCGTCCATTGTCGATGCCAAGCTGATAAGCGAGCCCAGCAACCTGGCGAACCTGCCGTTCCTGGCTCTGGCGGCCGGCTTCCGGTTCTTGTCCAACGACGAGGTGCTTGCGTGGCGCATCATGGGACAGGTGGCCCGGCACTGTCTGGAGCAGGGCCTGCACCGCGTCGAGGGCATCTCCAAGATCTCGGACGAGCAGGAGCGGCGCAATGCCGTCAACACGTTCTGGAGCGCCTACGTGCTCGACCGGCGGTGGAGTTTTGGCACGGGCCTGCCGTACGTGCTGCACGACGACAAGATCGACCCCAACCTGCCGTACCCCGACGAGTTCCCCTACCTGGTGGCCATGATCACGTACTCGCGCCTCGGCGCCAAGGTCTGGGCGCTCGTCGACTTTTTCGAGCCGACCATCATCCGCGACCTGAAGCACGAGGAGATTGAGGCGCTCGACCAGGAGATCCTGCAGTGGTACGACTCGTGCCCCGACGCCGTCAAGATCAGCCACTTTGGCCGTGAGCTGCCGCTGCCGTCGACGCCGTCGTACAACCTGCAGCGGCTGCAGATCTGGACGCGCCTGCGGCTCAACCAGATCCGCATCTGGCTGCACACGCCCGTGCTGCACAGCGCCAGCAGCATCAACGGCAACATGGAGCAGGCGCAGCGCATTGTCGACCTGGCCAAGGACACCATTCGCTACCTGGACCGGCTCAACAACAGCAGCAACCTGTACCGCCGCATCCAGGTGTTCTACCACCAGTTCCTGACGTCGGCCATTGCCGTGCTGTTCCTGGCGTCGACGCACCAGCCCGTGCAGTTCAGCGCCAACTGCCGCGAGGAGTTCTACATGGCCATGAACCTGGTCAAGGACATGTCGGCCAAGAGCTGGGTGTCGCAGCGGCTGTGGCGCACGATCCGGTCGCTCAAGGCGTATGCGCAGCGGCTGGGCCTGCAGGACGAGGACGCGGTTGCGCAGAGCTCGGGCGGGTTCGGTGCGTATCCCAGACCACCAAACAGTATTGCACCCGGTCTGAACCGCCGTTCGCTAGCTCTAGGCAGTGATGGTAGCAGCACATCATCGCCGGCGAGGACGCCTGCGGGCATCACGGGACAGCCGCAGCCGCAGCCGCAGCCGCAGCCGGAGCAGCGGGATAACGGCGTGCTCATCCAGAACGAGATGACGCGCATATTCGAGGGCTACATGGGCATGAGCATCATCCCGCACCCGCCGGCAGCCACCGACAGCGTCTCCATAATCGATGCCGTCGCAGGCAGTGGCGGTGCTGGTGCGGGCAGCAGTCCTCTGGCAGCCGACGCGGCCGGCGATGGCGTCTATGAGAAGCTCAAGATCATGTTCTAGACGGGCTCTTTTTGATTCTATAATTACTGTCAACTCTATATCCATAATGTTCTTTAATCCGTCATTCTATATCCGATATCCAGTCTCTATTTACTTGTATATATCACAGCATTCAGCCATTTTTTAGGAATCGAGGGTTGTAGATTTCTATTATCTCATCCGTATCATCTTAATCGATCGTTTCCAGGACCAGGGTCTAGTTGTCTTCCGTGTCGCCCTCAAACAGAGGCTTGTCCGTCGTGTACGGCTCGCCTCCCCACGCCTTGGCAATGAATCTATACTGTCAGCATTGTTTCCGTACAATGCAGAAACACAGAATGGATTTGTGTGCTGTGGACCTACTTGGTGTGGCTGCCGCGCGCGGCCAGCTCGCCCTTTTCGTTTGTAAACGTCACCGTCGTGTAGACGAGTGTCTTGCCGACTGTCTGTCAGTCCTGCCTTTTTTTAATGCTGGCTAGATAAAATAACTTACTTCTGTCGCAGATGGCCGACGCCTTGATGGTCTGGCCGACAGCGCCGCCGTTGCTCAGATAGGTGACGTTGAGGTCCGTCGACACGCCGGTGGCAAAGAGGCCCTGCGAGGCCACTGCGAGCGAGCCGCCGAGGTCGACCATGCTGGCGATGGTGCCGCCGTGCAGGATCTTGAGGCGGTTCTATGCAGTTAGTTACTTTGTGAGAGTCCTTTTAAGATTAGCATACATCCAAGGACTCACGGTGTGCTGCTTCTTGATGTCGAGCTCAAAGTCGACCTTGCCGGGAACCGCGTTGGTGATTCTCATCTGCAATGTTAGACATCCAAGGTGTATATGGCACAGAACAGCGGTCTTACGTGAGGTCCGAATAGTCTATAGAGTCAGCATTCTAATCCATGTGTGTCTGTCTGGATACTAGAGTCGGCGGCGATGTCGATGTCGATGCATTGCGGGCTGACTTACGTTGGCTCGAGACCAGACTCGCGCAGAAAGTCGCCAAAGACCTGTAGAATTGTCAGTAGTCTTTCTATAGGTCATTGCGCCCCTCCCGTCCATCATTATCATCGTCATCGTCATCGCCACCACCATCACCATCATGTTGTCGCCGTCGCCGTCGGCTTCATACTCACTGCTCTGACGAACTTGGTCGGTGCAAGCTTGCGTGCGGCCATTGTCGTGTAGTGAGTCAAGTCTGGGTCTATAAGTATTATTGTCCTAACCAGAGAGACCGCTGCCTCTTTTCTCAATCCAATGAATGACAGTCGTCAAGTCGTCAAGCTTCCGGTGCTCGGCATCTGGATAAGATACCGCTTAGGGTCTCCAAATACAGTGCTCTCGGCCCAGTGCTCATGTGGGCCGCCATCAGCTCCCGATGCCCCGCAGAACGCTAACAACCAGCCTGCAGCAGCCCTGCTAAACAGAAGACGGTATTGGCTAGCGCTGAGCTCAGTGCCACAGGCAGCACAGCTGTCGATCCAGCGCGACGGCCGGTCCACTAAAACATTTTTCGTGATGATTTACGTGAGCTTCATCGGCCTGGTCTCTGGTCAGCCAATAGTGAAGCCAGCGACAGCTCCAAGTAACGATTTGGCCAGCACCACTACGACGAGTTTATTTAGATCTTAACTGGACTATGCATACTGCGACAATCATACCTCTATACACCCCCAGCACGAAACGCGAATAGATTCAAATTCACCATCACGTCACCCGACACGATACAGCACCACGACACGCCACGATACGAGACCTAGCCACCAACGACCACCATCTACATACCGCCCAGCATCATCATTAAACCGCCATCATGGCTGCCGGCAGCGGCTCGCCGTCGCTGACGCTGTCAGATTACCTCGAGAAACAGCCCGGCACCAGCTTCCGCCGCCTCTACCAGCAGCCCTCGACCACGCTGGCCATCTTCCGGCGAATGCTGCCCGCACTCGCCAAGGCGTTTGTGCGCATGATGCTCTACCTCGACGGGCCCTTGGAGCTCAAGACGCTCGATACCATGGTGGCCCCCGACGCCAAGCGCCAGAAAGACCAGGCCCTCTCAATCCTGCGCGCCCTCCACATTGTCCAGATCACAGCGCCGCTGCGCGACAAGCCGCAGGAGATTATGCTGACGCCAAACTTTAAGAACTCGTTCCGCATCGCACTGGAGGGTGGGGGTGGCAATATCGAGACTGGCGTGGGCAACGGCAGCAGCAACGGAAGCAACCGGCAAAACTCGTTTGGCGTGCCGAGCGAAAAGCCCGTGTCGGCCGACATTGACATTGCGTTTCTGGACCGGTTTGCGCGGCGCAAATGGGAGGACATCCTGCACTATGTCGTCAATAGTGTAGGCATCCCGGGCGGCAGCAGCAGCAGTGGCGGGTTTGACGGCCCGCCAGGGAGCGGCGGCGGTGTCGGTCCCGGTGCGGGTGCAGGCGGCGGCAGCGGCTCGGGTGTTAAGAGTACCGTGAAGGAGCTGCTGCTGGCCGGGCGGCTCGTCGAGCTGCGGCGCGGCATGCCGGGCGGCGTTGGCATCACGCAGACGGGCTTCACATTCTTGCTGCAGGCGGCCAATGCCCAGGTCTGGACCTTGCTGCTGCAATGGCTGGATGCCGTCGACAGCAACGGCGGCGATGTCGACAGCGTGGACATGCTCAGTTTTCTGTTCATGTTGTCGACGCTCGAGCTGGGGCGCGCCTACGACACAAACGCGCTGACTGAGCCGCGGCGCAACATGCTGCCGTCGCTGATGGATTTCGGCCTCGTGTACATCCCGTCGCACGAGCGCGCGTCGCAGTACTTCCCCACGCGCTTGGCCACGACGCTGACGAGCAATGGCGGTGCCACCGCGGACGGGGGCGACAGCGACAGCAGCGACTCGGGCAACCCGCCCACCGGCGGCTTCCGCAGCATCAAGGCCGGCTTCGCTGCCGCGACGGCCAACAGTGTCGCTGCTGCAGGCCTGCCGCCCCTCGACAGCGGCGCGGGCGGCGGCAAGCAGGCGCAGGGCTCGGTCATTGTCGAGACGAACTTCCGCATGTATGCATTCACGTCGTCACCGCTGCAGATTGCGGTGCTGGCCCTGTTTGTCAAGCTCAACCAGCGCTTCCCCGGCATGGTGGCGGGCAAGATGTCGCGCGAGTCGATCCGGCGCGCCATCTCGTACGGCATCACGTCGGACCAGATCATTTCGTATCTGGCGGCCAACGCGCACGACCAGATGCACCGGTTTGCGGCGGCCAACCACCGGCCGGTGCTGCCGCCGACTGTGGTGGACCAGATCCGGCTGTGGGAGCTGGAGAACGAGCGCATGAAGTCGCACAAGGGCTTCTTGTTCAAGGACTTTGACACGATGCGCGAGTACGAGATGCTGGCGCAGTATGCCGACGAGATTGGCGTGCTGGTGTACCGCAGCGACAAGAAGCGGCACTTTTTCGTTACCAAGCACGAGCAGCTGGTGTCGTACCTCAAGGCACGCAAGAAGGCCGACCAGGCGTAGACGTTTTGTCTTTCCATATTTTCATCGTTCATCTCTTCATGTTTCAGCATTGAGTTTTCATCTACGTTTTGTTTTTCTGGGCTGGGATGATTGGCGCAAAGGTGTTGGTGTTTTGCTATATTTCTATCTATGGACTGAATATATTCTTAGATCACTTTTTGGACTACAGTACTCATGGCATCAAGCTATTCTTTTAGTTGGTCTTCATTTCTCTTGATATGCTGATTACGGCGGTCCATGCAGCAACATCATAAGTCTGCAAAAATATGCAAAAATATGACAAGGTCAAGTTTGATGTGGTCTCAAAAACGAAAAAGAAATTTTTCAAATTTTAATTAATTTTGTCAATCAAATTTATTGTTAAAATAATACACTGGCAGAAGACTTGTTGGTTTCGTGATACATTATTTTTGCCTCTGACATAAAAGACATACGCAGCATAGAGACCAAAGTGTAGTCCTGTATTTGTATATTAATTATAAGAAAATAAGATATAAAAACTACAGCCACTCGATGGGAGGACGTGTCTATATAGGAATACTTATTCAAATGTGCGTCTTAATACTTGCATTTAGTGGCTGAATTGGAATTACAAGAAGCCAAAAATCTAAAATAAAACATCACTACAAGACAGTCCATCAATTGTGACGTTTTGTATCTCATTGATGACAATATCTCTGTGGTTTGCAGCCCCACACAATCATTTAGTTACTCCGTACAAACTTGACAATGCGGAAAGACACCGCACTGATACCACGAGTTTGGAGTTTGTAAAGCATCACGTGACGACTAACATCACAACGTCAATATAGAATAAAGCAGAATCTGGTGACGAATCGATGGACTTTGAGCTCGAATCTACGACGCATCGCGATGGAATACAAAATGAAACTCGTAGATTCTGTCAAGCGGATTCTTCATAGAGAACGAAGACCAGAAAATGCCCGAGCCGGCCAAGTTCATGGGTGTTATTTATAGCAGCCCGATGTCAAGCGATAGAAAACAACTTTCAACAAAACAAGGACCAAAGAGTGCAGTGCTATGGCGAGATGTAGTATGAATTATACAAAACAAGTCTGTTTTATACTAAGAGCAGTCTGAAAGAGCTGGCAATACTACTTAAGTTATTAAGATTGCAAGACAAGTGAGGCGGTAAATGTAATTCGCATTTTGTCCTCGTCGATTTGCTGAGTCAAACTTATTTCCTACGACAGTTTTAAAGTCTGTTTAAACAAGGAAAGCCTATAACTTCTTGGTATACTCTTATTATTCTGGACTAGAGGGACCATGATACATGCATAGAGAAAGGGGATGTCTACTATTTACATCTCCATATCCACAAGCATCATAAGCAAGTCTTTGCAAACACAGTTCAAAGCAAACATTAACAAAACCGAAGATGACATCTACTGGACAGCACATTTTTCTTGAGTGACTAGTTACAGATAGTTTGGGTAGCTTGTGATACACATTAGTAGACTCTGTGAATATCATAAAAAACTTTGCATCTAAAATAAACACGTATTTGAAAAAAAGGAGAACACAATTAGCTGGACCGCCGGCATGATGCATCGTATTGTAGAAAGACAAGGCATAGTAGACTCAGCTCACTGAATGAGGTCTGTTATGGCAAATACACAAAGAAATTCGGTTCTTGTGCTGGTTTTGCCATCATGAACCTTATTTTAGAATTTAGCCTCGACCACGCCTCTGCACCGGAAAAACCTCCTTATATACGGCTTCCTCTCACCTTTTATTTTTCTCTTCTCTTCTTCTTCTCTTCTTCTTTTCTCTTCATCAGCAATTTCGTCAAACCACCTACCCAAAAGTTTACAGCAATTTCAAGCTCAAAACTTTTGAACAATCGTCTGGTCTCCATCGTCATATCATCGAAAGAACCTCGATTCTTTGATATTACACCACTGCCTGCTTTTCAACTATCCAGGCAAATTCCCGTCGACAATACACCAAGAAGAACATAATCTCAGTGCCTTATCAACAAGTAAGTCTCAAAATCAGTCATATACATTGCAAATCTCCCTATAATTTTCATTCTCGTTCTCACCACAGCTCTTATCATCCCTATTTCCACCAATGCTAACATTTGCAGAATCTCAAAACCTCCACCCATTAATTAGTCAGGATATTTTTATTCAGACGAAATGGACGGACGCAAGTCAAGCACTGGTGAAAAGAGCCCCAGCCCCGGCCCTGGAAGCACTGGTCCTAGCACGTACATCCCGCCTTCTCGGAAGCCGGGGTACCAAGGCTCATGTGAAGCGCCCGCTGGAATACCTGATAGCAAGCCCTTCCGGAACAAGGCAAAGCCTGCCTGGCGGCCCTCGAAGAACCCCCAGAAGCCTGGTCCGTCTCTGCTTGAGGAGCCTGCCAGCAGCCGCTGGCGCCCTAGCCAGCGGCAGTGGCAGCCCGCCGGTCCACAGCAGTCTGTATTGCCCCAGCAGCCTGGAGCCCCCCGAGAACTAGCCCCCCAGGAGCCTAAAGAGCCTTCTATCGGCTGTTGGCGTCCATGCCAGCAGCAGTGGATGCCCCCTACGCCACAGCAGTCTAGAGCTCTCCAGAGCCCTGTAGCCCCCCAGGAGACTGCCCCGGAGAAGCCGGAGGAGCCTGAGGCGTCGGCTAGCGATCGTTGGCGCCCAAGCCGGCGCCAGTGGCAGCCCCCCATGCCACGGTGGTGCAGGGCCTTACAGAGTCCTGTAGAGCCCCAGGAGGTCGCCTCTGAGAAGCCTGAAGAGTCTGCGGCCCAAGAACCCCAGGTGGCTGCCACTCAGGATTCCGGGGAGCTATCCCCTGAGGAGCCCCCCCAGGACGCTGCTGCTCTAGAGCCTGAGGATGCTACTCCTGGAGAGCCTGCCACCCATGGCACCCAGGACAATGGGGACCTTGATGAGCTTAGCTCGCTTACAATGGTTGATTCTTCGTCCTTTACTGGAGATTCTCCTACCGTGGCCAGAGCTGAAGCCAGCCCGGAGCCACAGGCTAGGGAAGTAGATCCCGAGTCTACACGGCCCTTTACCACTGCCAATGTTTACCTGACCGCTAGACATTATGGCGGCACTGTCAAGTGGGCCTGGAGCACCTTCCTCGAGGACAAGATGGGCCACTACTGCGGCGTCCTGCGGCCGGACGTCAAGTTTGCCGACCTGTCGTGCTATGGCGCTGCCGTGGAAAACTCACTGCGCGCTTCTGTCCATCTGGACGAGGACTTTATGAAGCTGGAGTATACTGACCGCGAGATCCTGGACTTGCTGACGCACAAGTGGAGCGAGAACTTTGAGCAGACCTGGGTCCAGCTGCGCTGGAAGTGCGTCACCAGCCCCGATGCGCCCGTCTACGAAGAGTGGCAGGTCAGGCAGATGTCCTGCTATGAGCAGTTCCAGGCCGAGGCGTCGCTCGCGATTGTGCGCGACTCAGTGGGCTACTATCGGTACCAGAGAAACACGGGCGCTGGCAAGGTCGGGGTGCGCAGGCACGGCATCACCGAGGGCGCCTTTTGCGGCAGCTTCCCCGGCCACCCCTACCATATGGGGCTTCCTAAGCCGCGGCATATGATGGACTTGCCTGTCCCAGAAGAGCATAAAAGCTGGAGCGATGAGAAGGCCCAAGACTTGTAGTAGTAGTGTAAATAAATAGCAATAAAGTCTATTTCACTACACCTTTGCGAATTAAACGTGGAGTCTTTATATGTCTGTTTCTTTGTGATTCTCGTATTCTAGTCGATGCACAAACACCATCATCACCACTTGTCACCACTTACACGCTTAGATGCAGTACATGTTTATCCACTTTGCACTTATACACGTTTAGAACACATTCGCACGTAGTCATTTAAATCATCTACAGAACACGGTCTCAGCTTTTATTCAAAGCTATCATATTCACTTTACTGTTTAATGAGATCGCGCATTATTCAACATTAATTGTCTTGATTACCTCGATCTGCCTCGATCTGCCTCGCACGGCCAATCTACCTCACGTCATCATCTGCTTAATGAATTCCATTCGTCATCTCGTCGTCGTTCCACCCTTCGATTTGGAAATCAAACTGCGCATCGCCTTCGCCCCTGGGTATCGGGTTGCCATTTGCATCCCACAGCGATCGCTCCGTAAATGATACCCGGCCCGCCCAGTCGACAAGCACCACCGTCTGCCGCTGGGTGCCGTACAGGCCCGTCATGAATCCCATCGACGGGTCTGGCCGTTCTTCCTTGGCCAGCTCGGCATCCGCCTCTGTCGCCGCACTGCCATTTGCCGTCGCACTCACCACCACCGCCTCCTCCTCGGTGTCGGCCCGTGCTGCCCGCGGCCCGCCGGCGACGGCCTTGCTCATCGACCGCTGGTGCTCCGCGTCGCCAATGGCTGGGATGAAGATGGAGTTCTTGAGAAGCGGGATCTGCTCTTCAAACGACAGGCCGGGGCTCTGCGGCAGCGTGTCGTAGTCCAGAATCGAGAACAGCTTGTCGCGCAGGTCGTCCTCGCTGGCGGGCGGCGTGTCCACCAGCTTCTGCAGCATCTCGCGTCCGTTCCGCACCTTGGGCCACACATCCGGCTCGTCGTAGCTCGAGTTGGACAGCCCATGCACCTCGCCGCGCCGGCCGCCGATCCACGGCACCTGGGCCAGCTCGTCGGCGCGATTGGATATGATCGCCAGGCCTTTTTTGTCTTTTTTCGCTGTATCCTTTTTGGCATCGACGGTTGCACAAAACGAGCTCTTTCTCAGTTTTCCACAAATAAGAGAGAAGCCGCCAACGCCCCTGACGCCGTGACCCTCGAGCATGCGCGCGACAAAGGCCTCGGTGGACTCGGCCGGGTCGGCTGTGAGCCATGCTGTGACCATGCCGCCGCGGCTGCGCTGGCCGGCAATGGGATGGGCGGCGTCGTTGGGCGAGTCTTCGCGAAAGTTTGTCAAGACAGAGAAGTGGCCAGCCTTGGTGATGCCGAGCCAGGTGCCGTGCTCTGGGCGCTGGAGGTCGCGTGACGATAGGATGTGTTTGTCTTGTTCATTGTTGTCGTTTTTGTTCTGGTTGTCACTCCACCAATGGGGCCGGGACGTTGGCCGCAGGATAAACTCGTCGCGGTTGTCAATGACGATGAGGGCGTAGTCGGGGTGCGCCGTAGTCAAGAGAACGATGCACATGGTGTAGGTTGCGTAATGTAGGCTGTTGTTTTTGTGTCGTTTTCTGCTGTTTTTCTGTTTTCCGTGTTGAGTTCCCGAGGCAAACAGCTCAAAGGCAGCCTCTTATAGTTTTCTTACCCACAAACCCTGGCCGCGTATCGATGTGTGACAATGTGCCGCGTGCCGTGTAGTGTGCCTGTGTTTACGCCCGGTATAGTCTCGTGGTCAAGGCTAGGCGAGTCGACTTTGAGCGTCTCCTGATGCGCTGGTGAGGGGAAGGCAAGATGTGAGAGGGGGAGTGAGAAGAATGCAGTTGGGTAGAGAAGCATAGGGTGTATAGAGGTATAGTAGGGAGTAGGGAATTAAGAATAAGTGATGAAATTATCGTGGGTGGTGCACAGCAGTCTTGGAATCGGGACGCGGACCGGACTTGACGTGGAGAGCAGATGGCCTGGGTATCGCGTGGTGTGTGGGCCGGCTCTCGCTCTTGCCGTTTTGTATCGTACTGTAACTAACAGCGAGGGATCCTTCTTAAAGTGGCAGCGGTTCCCTCCTCTCGGGTCTAGACCCCTTGCATCCTCCACTTCCGACGACGAAGAGACGACAAGACGACAAGACACAAGGCGAGGAGAAAGGCAAAGATAGTAAAGAGGTGATATAGACACTGGATAAGTGGCTAGATACGACAAAAGATGAAGCGGCGTTGACACGTCTTCCGGACCGGGATGCGGTCCAATTGGCTGCAGCAGAAGGCAATTGGCGATTGCAGGGCTGGCGGGATAGTGCGGTGAGAGCCCAAAGCTGCAGGCCGCTGAAGATGCAGAGTTAAAATCTGCAGATAAAGCTGCAGGTGTCTGTTGGCAGATGGACAATACGTGTTTAAAGCGCCTTGGTCGTAGGTCGTAGCCGATACCGTTGAGAAAAAAGGTGACTGGCGATGCGATAGGCGGCAGCAGCAAAGGAAAGAGCAGCCCGATGCGTCAGTGTAATAGAGTAAAGGGCCCATAAAAGAGCTACAGCCATCGCCCCACCTCGGCTCACTCCCTTGGCACTTCTACAAGAGATTTTACACACTCAGTACAAGTTCATGACCTGACCCGACAAAGGCCGTTGAAATGGAATAACAAAATAAAACGAGTTGAAAACATCTCGTAAGAAGCAAGGAATATAAATGACATATGAATGGGAACCAGAATACGACCCAGCATGTCGAGTCAGTCTGGCGCAATGTAGGGCTGGTGTGGTGGTGTCCTGTCTTACCACTCTTACTAGAGACGTTTAGATAGACCGTTGCAGTTGTAATGTAGATTGGAGGAGGACGCACGTATCTTGGCGGTTCAAAAGTACGCGGGCAAGCCGTCGCAAGAGTCGGAAGAGGCGCCGTGTGACAGCCTATCAGACCACCTCTGGGTTGTATTCATCTGGCCCAAGTCAGCCAACATCGTTTTATTATTGGTATTTTAAATAGCGGCTGATATCCTGCATATTAACATATTTAGTTTTCTAAATAACTGTTGATGAATACTGATGGCGGATAGACAGCTGCTTGACGAGCCGGGATTATATAAGCATCGAATGTATCTACACAAAAAGCAGCGATGAGTCTAGACAAAGGCCAGACTGACGAGTAACTGAGAATAGCCTGTTTTATAGTGTATAAGCAAAGTTTATTCATGGTATGTATCGCTTGAGCCGCATATCGACACCAGCCACCTCCCAGACCTTAACAACCACACGGCAGACGTATGGCAAGATTAGCAGACGATGTATAAAAGTTAACTCATTAATGCTAAGGAGTGGGAAGTAGCCAGTATTCCGTCTCTTTAATTTTTCTTGCCTTGCAAAGATGTTGCTTGAATCCGATATGGCTCTTAGTTTTGATCCTAATCTGTTAGCTATTTGCACTGTGCTTTACCATCAGAGGTACAACTGCGCTAATTCAATTCGGCTTAAACCATAGCGGGGCATCCTATACTACCGTGCAAATAGTTATTAGTAAATATAGAAGTTGGCTTTATCAAAGTTATAGAGAACAGAAAGCATTGACGGCAACACAGAAACAACAGAATTAACAAGACCAAGCTTTCAATGCATGCAGCATTCTCTTAATTTAACAATTCAAGAGCCCAATAGGGCTGACGAGACCCGAGTCTGTCTTATTAGTCAGACGTCCCGGGTGTGAGAGTTGCGACTTGCACTGACCTGCCTATTTGGGAAGACTGTCATTGCATTATCTCATCAGGCAGCTGCAGAAAAGACTCCCCCGAAAGGCTGTAGAAAAAGACGTGTTGCTCCTGCGTCCCAGCAGTGACATCCGCGACGCCCAATTGACAGCTGCCTGGTGATACCTGGTGATAAATGCCGCGACGGCAGCCTCCTCGAGAGGAAGAGATCGAACTTTGTGTAGATCTTATATTTGCGTCTGGGATTTTGATATCTTTTTTTTTTATGGCTTGTAACATTCCCCAGCTTAGACGCAGATATATAAAGACCGGTCTGTCCTTGATCATGAGTGTTTCCGAGCTGTAATCATCTCCCGCCGTCTCATGACATCTATCTCTTGCAACGGCCGGCCGCAATAATCTAATCAATAATTAACGCCTGTATTTTTATTTTGTCTTCTGTTTCAATCAATCTTGATCTACAAGTTCCTTGACATATTTGTTGCCTTCTAATATCTGTTGATCTCCTATACCACCATCATCTACAGAGATGGACTTTGGCTGCGACGACGTCACCTCGTTCGGCCCGGCCGTGCGAGGATGCCGCGGCAATTTTGACTTTACCATTCGCTTCGAGCACCTCGTGCTCGCCATCATCCCGCCCGCTGTATTTATTGCCGCCGTCGCGCCGCGTGTCGTGTCCCTGTGCCGGAAACCACTTCTCGTTAAGGGCAGGGCGCTGCTCATATCCAAACTAGCGACCATTGCCGTCCTGGCTGCTCTTTAGATTTGCCTGCTCGTGCTGTCGACACACCCCGGCCGCTTCCATGCCTTGCTGACGGCATCGTCGCGCCCGGTGAGGATGACGACTCACAGACTACGGAGGCTGACGAAGCCCGCTACCGTGAGGCTGTCGAGGCGGCCATGCTCGCGGCCGGCCTCGCCCAGCTGCCCCAGGGCGACCGCACCAAGGTCGGCAGCAACGGAATCACTCTCAGCGGCGGCTAGAAGCAGCGCGTATCTATTGCGCGTGCTCTCTACGGCGGTGTTGCTGCCGGTGGTCTCTACATTTTTGACGACGTGCTGAGCGGCCCCGATGCCGACACCAAGGAGCAAGTCTTTGACAGAGTGTTTGGTCCTACCGGTCTGCTGAGAAACCACGGCGGTGCGATTACGATTTTGTGCACCCATTCGGTGCGCCATCTGCCTGCTTCCGACCATGTTGTCGCGCTCGATGTGCAAGGCCGCATTGTCGAGAAGGGTACGTTTGAGGGACTCATGGCCAACCGCAGCTACATCTACTCTCTGGGTGTCACGGCAAAGAATTCGGCTGCCAGTGGTAGCAACAGCAGCAGAAACTGCCAGAGTTTCAGCGAAATTGAGAATGGCATAACAGACGGTGCCAACGCCATCCTGCCGGTTGCGCCGCCCAAGATGGCCGGCATCTTCCAGGCTAGGGCCGACCCCGAGAACCCTGCCGCGGACAGCGAAGAGGACCAGAAGCAGCAGCGCAGCCGCGCGCTCAGTGATGCAACAGTCTACCGCCACTACTTTGCGCGCATCGGCATCCTCCCTCTTGTCGGCTTCAACGTTTTCGGCCTCGGCTTCGCCTTTCTCTACAACTGGGGCACGCTCTGGATCAAGTTATGGATCGCCGACGCCGGCAGCGGCAACCCTGGCACGCAACACTACTCGACCGCCTTTTATCTGGGCATGTACGGCCTGTACCAGGTGCTAGGCTTGGTCTGCCTGTTCTTTGTCGCACTGACCGCTTTCCGCACCATGATTATGACGTCGGGCGCCAGGCTGCACCACGAGGCGCTACAGACCGTCGTGCGCGCGCCGCTGCGCTTCTTCATGACGACCGACAACGGCGTCATCACCAACCTGTTCTCGCAGGACATGACGCTGCTGGACGGCGAGCTGCCCCGGCCCCTTACCAACTTCGGTGTCGGCTGCTTCCTGGTGCTGTGCGTGGCAGCCATGATTGCGACATCGTCGCCGTACCTGGCCATCATCTATCCGTTTATGTGCATTGTGTTTGGGGTGCTGCAGAAGTTCTACCTGCGCACGTCGCGGCTGCTGGATCTCAAGGCCAAGTCGCCGCTCTACACGCACTTTCTGGACACCATCAAGGGGCTCGCGACGTTTCGCGCCTACGGCTGGGCCGCCAGTCCCAACCAAAAGCCCGAGTCTGCCAAAAAGTCCACTGCTCGCGAGAGCGTCGCGGTTGCTGTCAACGACTTGCTGGTCGACCGGTCGCAGCGCCCGGCATACCTGCTGTCCATGATCCAGCGGTGGCTGACGTTTTCTCTCAACATTATGGTGGCCGTGCTGGCCACGCTCGTTGTCGCACTGGCCACCCTGGTCCGCTTCGGCAGCAGCGGTCATGCCGCCTTTACGGGTGCAAGCCTGATTCTGCTCATGAACTTCGGCGAGGAAATCAGCCACATTATGACGTCGTACACGCAGCTCGAACCGTCGATTGGCGCCACCAGCCGCCTCAAGTCGTTTAGCGAGACGGTCAAGAGCGAAAGCCACGACGACGGCGTCGTCAAAGCTGCTGGCGAACTGCCGCCGCACTGGCCGACGGGCCACATCCAGCTTAACAACGTCTCCACCTCGTACTTTGACAAGGACGATACCAATGACAAGAGCAAAGGCAGAGACCGGAATGTGCTGAACAATGTGCCTTTGGACATTCGCGCCGGCGACAAGGTGGCCATCTGCGGCCGCACCGGCAGCGGCAAGTCGTCCACCATTCTGCTGCTGCTGCGCCTGCTCAACCCGCTCGAGGGCAGCTCCATCGTCATATATGGCATCTCTCTTGCCACGGTCGACCGCATTGCCCTGCGCGAGCGCATCATTGCCGTGCCCCAGGACGCCGTCTTCTTGCCCGACGGCACCTCGTTCCGCCAGAACCTCGACCCCTTTGGCGGGTTTGCCGCCTCCTTTACCCAAACCCACTCGGCTCTGTGCCAGGCCGTGCTGGGAAAGGTCGATCTCTGGACGTTTGTGCAGGAGCGCGGCGGTCTCGATGCGGGCGTGACGGCTGATACGCTGTCGCAGGGCCAGAGGCAGCTGTTTAGTCTGGGCCGGGCCATCTTCCGGCGGCGCACGTCTGCTGCAGCAAACTCGGACAGAGGGATTCTGCTGCTCGACGAGCTGTCATCGTCCGTCGACTTGACGACGGACCGTGCCATGCAGTCGCTGATCCAGAGCGAGTTTGCGTCGTACACGATCATCATGGTCAGCCACCGCCTGGACATGGTGCTGGCGACGTGCAACCGGGTCGTCGTGCTGGATCAGGGCCGTGTTGTGGAGACGGGCGAGCCGTCCGAGCTGGTCAACACTATGGGCACGCGCTTCCGTGAGCTATGGGAGCTAGGTGGTGTACATTAATGTTTTTCTTTTTCTTTTGTCTTATCCTTTGATATGTATGGAATGGATGATTTATGAGGCTAATATTTTAAATTAGAAACAATTTTATTGTTATTATTACAAGTATTACAAGTTCTCACTTAAATCAAATAAGTATTTAAAACATCTCATCTCGGCATGTCATCTCTATCGCTCACATCTTGAGATGCATCCTCTGCACAGGGCTAATGTGTAGATAACATAATGTACTCAGTAACACTACACCGATCTGCCCCACTACCACTGATGACGTAGTCTGTCACTCTTGCTCTTGCCTTATTCTGCCATTCCAGCGCCTGGCCGCCTGACCGCCTGACCGCGTGCTCAGCGGCCGGCAGAACCCCACTGTCACCCGCTACTCCACCGCCTCACAATGCTCACTACTATGTATTACGGAGAGTATACCAGTGGGGCGCCAACGGCGTGTCACAGGGCCACTTCCCAATTAGTGCTGTCCGTCCCCTCGCTGCCTCGCCCTCGCTCCTTCCCCTTCTGCCTTCAATCCCATCTCTCCTCATGCAGGGCCTTTGTACTTTCCTTTGTGCACCTATCTCACGCGATATATTGATAGGCCCCATCGTACGCCCTGCTCTGGCAGCTAACAGGCCTGGGCCCCGCTTCTACTCACCTCGTGGCCTGCGATCATCTCAAGCCTCCCAGTAGTCCGTAATAAGCGTATTATCCTACCTTGCAGCTATCGCTTGCCCCGCCGCCAGCCGCGTCGTCTCTTCCCATCGCACCTGCCTTGCTAGCAGTGTCTTGGTCTCCATCTCTCCTTCCTTTAATGCTCTTGCTTCCCTGCATTTCTCCCGTCATTATTCTGACCGCCTTTGGACTCTTGTTACTGTCTTGCCGTTCCTCTGTTTCCTCTGTTTCCCCTGCTGTCTTCTCTATTGTCTTCCCTACTACATTCTACTGCCTGGCTCCCCTCGTCTGTTGGTCCCTGCATATTGCCGTCACATCGTCGAGATCAACACCCATCCTCCAACAAATGTCCGGTTGACTGTCGACTCCGACGCCCATCTTTGTCTATCTTGACTCTTGACTCGACTCTTGCATCTTGTCTTGGCTCTTGTCTCTTGTCTCTTTACTCCGATTATCTTTTCTTCTCCTTCTGTACCATCTCGACAACCTATACCGCCACCATGTTGTTCGATATCTTTCCCAAGGCCCTGGCGTAAGTGCCAACCCCCCCCCTCTAGAATAGCAAGAGTCTCTAAAATCACTTTGATTCTCCTCCGCTGGCCAACATCTAACAATACAGCTCTGTTGCATCGTTCCTCTTCCCGCTGTTCGCCTCCTACAAGGCCCTCAACTCTGCAGACCCGGCCCAACTTACGCCATGGCTCATGTACTGGGTCGTCCTGTCCGTTGTCGTACTTTTCGAGTCTTGGACCGACTGGATCCTCGCCTGGGTGCCCTTTTACTATTACTTCCGTCTCATATTTCTGCTCTACCTCGTGCTGCCCCAGACCCAGGGCGCACGTGTGCTTTACCAGACATACCTCCACCCCTTTCTCACCGAGCACGAAGCCAACATTGACGAGTTCATCGGTTCGTCCCACGCCCGTCTGCGCTCCGCTGGTCTGCACTACCTTAAGCAGGCCATTGCCCAGCTGAAGCAAGCACTCGGGCTGCCCAACGACCCGCCCGCGCCTCCCCCGCCACCGCCGTCCAGCTACGCATCGTCTGCTGCCGCGTCCTATACGCAGTCTTTGCTGGCGCGCTTCACACTGCCGAATGCGCGCTGGCCTGGCGGTGCTGCAGGTGCTCCGGGTTCTGGTACTGGAGCTGGACAGGGCACGACTCAAGGCGCCGACTTCTACGGAATGCTGGCTTCGGCTGTGGGTGCGCTTGGATCTGCCACAGGTGCTACCGGAGCGGCAAGTGCTGCCGGCGCATCGTCTGTCTTTAGCCGTGGATTCATGGGCGCTAACACCGGCACGGGCGCTGCGGGCACCTCTGCCTCTGACCGTGCATCCTTCATTGCCACTCAGCGCGGCCGCCTCCAGACTCTGCTGGCAGCCCTCGAAAAGGAAGCCGCGGACCTCGAGGCCGAGCGGGGCACCACCACGTCTGCCGAAGACGGCTCGACTCTGTCGCGCCCACTCAGCAGTGCCAGTGGACTAAGCAGGAACCGCAGCGAGGCCGATTTTGAAAAGATTGATGCCGAAAGTGGCACTGAAGAGGACAAGCCTGCATCTGCACGCCGGAGAAATGCGCCTAACTCGGCGGTCAACCATGGCCGCGGTGCTGGCAAGCGCACATCGAGCGGTTCATGGATGCCCTGGTGGGGAAGCAGTGATGCTGCCGCCGTTCCCGATGCTGTCGCCGATGCCAAGAGCTCGTCCGTCGACAAGTAGAAGCGGCCCTGTCTGCATACGGTGTTTTATTTTTGTGATTTTGTATTTTGTATTTATTGAATCTACTGCGTCATTCTGAAGAGATTTAATTTATTTACGGTGTTTGGCGTCCTACTCACACACTTCCATATGATATCAACCACCACTAGAACCACCTGGACAAGTACAACTGTTTATCATATCATTGACTTTCTAAATACGTGAAAATTCGCTATTCTATATCGTACAAGTGAAGATTTTCTCCTTTCAAATCAGCACCTTTAAATCTGCCAGACTATCTCTTCACCAGCGTGTATGGATACGCGGGCGGGCAGTCGTTGCGGATCCAGATCTGCCGCCGCTTCTTGGTCACAACGTGCTCTACCCACACCTCCTTGCAGTACTGCGCCTTGAACTTGCGAATGAACCGCGGGTCCCACAGCTCGCTCGCAATGCCCAGGTCCTTGCAGCACCGCATCAGCGCATTCGACTTGCACCCCTCGCCCGCCGTCGTGACGCCGTCGTCGCCGCCAAAGTAGCCGCACTCGCCGCGCGCCTGGCCCACGAACCGGCCCGCCACCACCAGCGCATACTCGCGCGACACCACCTTGTCGCCAACGGCCAGCTCGCCGCGCGGCGCCAGACCCCAGCCGCCCGGGCCAAACGCCAGATTGAGGATGCGGCGGTACTTGATTTCGGGCAGGTAGATGATGCCGTCGGGCTTCATCTCGATGTCGTCGGGCTCAATGGAAGCCATAAGGATGCGGGCCGTCTCGGCAGAGAAGGCGGTGGTGGACAGGCCGTGGAAGGACGAGGACCAGTCGACGGGTGGAGCGTCGGGGTTGTATGTGGCCGGGGGTGCATCAGGCAGGGGCGGCAGGGTGTCGGCCGGGCTGGCGGCCGGGGCTGTCGGTGTCTCGGGGTCGACGACTGGCGGCGGCGGAGGGGCGGCATCAGGTTTGGCTGCCGCGGGTGTAGCTCTTTTGGCAGCGTAGGTAGACGTAGAAGCTGAAGCTGGCTTGGTAGCGCGGACATATGTCCGAGGAGCTGCCTTTGCGGCAGTTGTGGGAGTGGCTGGCTTGACAATCGTCGAGGCGGAGCGGGTGGTGGTCGACGCCGACGCCGACAATGACGCTGTCAACCGGCGCGCATTCGGCCGCAGAGACCGGACAAGGTGTGAAGACATTGTGTGTGTGGATTGTATATATATCTGTCGGTCGTATTGGGAGGGTGGTCGAGAGAAGCGTGCTTGGGTATCGCGTGTTGGTGGGAGCTCAGCTGTAGGTCTGCTTGTTTGCTTCACTGTTTGTGTGCTTCTGTGCTCGACTGACTTTTTACTGATATCAGCGGTCAATTAGGCAAGGCAGTCTGGGCGCTAAGGGACCCACTATTTTGTTATTTTATTAAGCAGCACCTACAAACAGATAGATGTCTATGAGATCTCTATGCTGTGATTAAAATAGTAAATAAATATGGATGAATAGAGAGTGTAATAAAAATAGTCCAAGAATGCAAAACAAAAAAAAAAATCCAGCTACTCCTTCTCGACGTCTTTTGTGCTCGTCCGCTCGTCGTTGCTGTTGGCCTTCCAGCACGCCCTAAACTTTTCCATCTGTTTTGGCTTTGTTAGCATCTGCTTGCGCTTGATTACGTCATCATCAAAAATCGGCTGAGCTGCATGCCGCTCTCATGATGCCGCCGTGCCGTCGCTGCATACCTCGTCTTTGCATGCCCGCCAGTCTTTCTTTTCGTAGTAGCAGTCGGTCAACGCCAGGTTCTCGACTGGGTTGTCAGCATTGCGGATTTTGATGTTAAACGACATAAACAGCCCGGTCTTTGCACGACTCACCTGAGCAGCCGGTGCTGTATATGCGCTTGTCCCTGGAACAGTCAGTCTCGGGCCTTTTATATATCAAAGGAAGGAGCAGCCTTGCGTCGGTATCTGCATAGACCTCAACACGTCCACCAGCTTACCACTCGTCCGGCTCGTCGTCTGCTGCTACAGTCGCCGCCGCATTGCTCTCGTTTTTAGACATGGCGCACGTGGTGTAACGCGTCTCGTACGCTGTAAATGAGAGTCTGGACTCGGCAATGTTGTTGAATGGTCCAGCCCAACAGTTGGCGCGGTCTCCAGGAGTGGACTTGGTCTGCTTTCTGCCTTTAGTCGCTACTCCGTCTCCGTCTCGCCGGCTTGGTAAACTGTGCTGAAGTGGGTTTTGTATGGGGAACGGCGATCGCCCAACGAGCTGCAGTAGCGCTGTATTTCACTCATACGGCATCAATACAGCGCATAGCATCACGCTACAGTATGTGAGTATGTACTGTATGGGGTGCCCCTCGCGCCTGGACGCCATCCAGAAATTCAAGAAGTCACCAAAATAAATATTTGATTTAAATTTTGATTTAATAAAATAAAGAGATGACTCCAGCTTGCTGTATCGCGATATCTCAAGGGTTTGGGTTCTTGAAAATTTATATCTTAAGAAATACACCTCGTTAAAAGCCTCTTATTGCATCATCATTATAGAGTAGCTAACCGCAATGCCCCCCCGAAAACTCAATGTGCTGGTGTATGCCGGCACTGGCACCACGACCGAGTCTGTGCGGCACTGTCTGCTGACTCTGCGCCGGCTCTTGTACCCAAACTATGCAGTCATCCCCGTGACGGAAGATGCCCTGGTAAAAGAGCCATGGCAGAGCACGTGTGCGCTTCTTGTCATCCCTGGCGGCGCCGATATGGGCTACAGCCGTGTGCTCAACGGCGCCGGCAACCGCCGCATTTCCCAGTATGTCCGGTCCGGCGGCCGCTACCTCGGCCTGTGCGCGGGCGGCTACTACGGCAGCAGCCGGTGCGAGTTTGAGATCGGCGACAAGGACTTGGAGGTGGTCGGCCGGCGCGAGCTCGGTCTGTTCCGGGGCACGTGCCGGGGCTGTGCGTTCAAGGGCTTTGCCTACCAGAGCGAGGCGGGCGCGCGCACCGTGCAGATCAACATCCACCGCGAAGGCTTCACGGCCGGCAACGAGAGCGAGCCAGCTGTTGTGATTGCCAAGGCGCTGGATCTGCCGCCGACCGCCTACAGCTACTACAACGGCGGCGGCGTGTTTGTCGACGCCAAAAGCGCGTCGAATGTGCAGGTGCTCGCAAGCTATGCGGCCGATATTGACGTGGACGGCGGCAGCAAGGGCAAAGGCCGTGCGGCCGTGGTCTACTGCACGGTCGGCGAGGGCGCCGCGATCCTCACGGGGCCGCACCCCGAGTTCGAGGCAGAGAACCTGTCAGAGCACCCCGACATCCCGCACTACAGCGACCTGCTGCGCACCCTGCGCGAAGACGACAAGACGCAAGGCCGCGTCAAGTTCTTCAAGGCGTGCCTCGTCAAGCTGGGCCTCGAGCTCGGCAACGGCAATGCCATTCAGCCGCGGCTGACGGCGCTGCACCTAGCATCGCTCTATCCCGACGAAGTGCAGGAGCTCATGTACAAATGGGATGAGATCATCACCAAGTCCAAAAAGGGCACGGACCACTTTGTCAAGGCCGAGACGGACAAATTCCGGGTGCTACTGCCCGACTCGGGCGTGTCTGCCTGGCCGACAGCTGCTAACATCAAAGACGTGGCGGCCGCCACCAGCAGCACTGCACAAACCACACCTACAAGTATAGCTACACCGCCAGCGCAATCGGGTGCGGAGCTGTACTCGCACCAGCACCAGCCGTTTTGCGTCGGCATGGCCATGGACTTGGCCGACCGTGCTATCCGGTACCCGGCACTAGCCAGCCTCGTGGGCCGCATCGCAACCGAAGCTGCTGCGGCCTCTGTGCAGGACACGAGCATGCTCGTTGACATTCTGAGCGCTCTTGCCGACCACGACGGCGAGGGTGACGCAGCTGCTGCGAGCCCGGCACCGTCGCTGGCATCGCTCACTACCGACGAGTGGCGCGCCAAATGGAAGCAAATCCGCGCCACCTTTGACAGCGTGATTGACAATATCTACAAGGCCGTCGGGCAGGTCCTGCTGGGCCACCCCGACGATCGGCCGGAACTGGACCCGGACATGCGCCAGGAGATCTGGAGCGCGCTGGTGCACGCGTGGGAAGAGCAGAGAAAGGAGGCGGAAAAGAGAGCCGCCACCCTAGGGTCTGGAGGGACCGCTGCAGACCAAGAAACCGAGGAGGGCCGCCGGATGCAGCTGATCGACGAGGTGGCCGGCGACGACACAGACGACGGCACGGTCAAGAAGATTGTCGTCTACGAGGGCGGCTGGCCTGCACGCGCTGCCGCCTTTGATTTTGGGTCCTTCTACACATCGCTGGGCGGCTATCGCCGGGCTGTGTCCAAGAGCGGCGGCGACGACGACGCCGACCTCGAATGGGGCAACCAGCTCTTGTACGCCAAAGTCACCACGAGCACCAACACTCTGCTGGAAAAAAACCAGAAGCTGCTGTCGACACTGCCGACGGGGTTCACCGTGACGGCGACGAGGCAGCTGGCAGGACGCGGTCGCGGATCAAACGTCTGGCTCGCACCCGAAGGCCAGCTGATCCTGTCGACCGTCATCAACCACCCACACCGCGTCCCGGCCAAGACAAACACCTACAGCAGCTACAGCAGCTACAGTAGCTACAGCAGTTACAGCAGTTACAGCAGCGGCGGCTACTCGACGGATGCGAGCAGGCCGGTGGTATTTGTGCAGTACCTGGCGGCGATTGCCATTATCGATGCCATCCGCGCATACGCGCCCGGGTTTGAGGAGCTCGACGTCAGGCTCAAGTGGCCCAACGATATCTATGCGCGCGACACGACACCGGCGGGCAGCGGCGAGTACGTCAAGATCGGCGGCATCCTGTCATACTGCACATTCCAGAACAACCAGTACCAGGTCGTGCTCGGCATCGGCCTCAATTCCGGCAACGCGCGGCCGACCATTTCGCTGCAGCAGCTGCTGCCCGCCGCTGTCGCGGCCGCGCACCCCATCCGCAACGAGAAGCTGCTGGCGTGTCTGCTGGCGCACCTGGAGGCGATCTACAAGCAGTTTATGCGGCAAGGGTTCGCGGGCGAGCTGGAGCGGCGGTACTACAAGCACTGGCTGCATACGGACCAGCTGGTGACGCTGGAGGCGGTGGAGGGTGCACCGCGGGCGCGGGTGCTGGGCATTACCAACGACTGGGGCCTGCTGCAGGTGGCGGAGGTGGCGGAGTCGTCGGACGGGCGTGAGGACCGGCTGACGGGACGGGTGTGGAAGCTGCAGAGCGACGAGAACAGCTTTGACTACTGGAAGGGGCTTGTCCGGACAAAGACGTAGCTGTTTGGGGTGGACTGTTTTGATTTTATTGGTGTAGACGAGCCATGTGAGCACAATACCATATAGTTGCTTGCTTATGTCGCGCATATTGCAGTCTGTGGCCATGCATTGACGCCGATATTGCAATATCGGCGACGTACTATACAGCTCCGTCTTCGTGCCCCCGTCTTTTATATTAACCGGCATGCCTCCTCCATTATCTTCATGTTCAGGATGTATTTCTAGGATACTACAGTTTCTTATTGCTTCCAGCATCGCCGCGAGGACTGTCGCCATGACAGACAACATCACGAGCAGTCTTCCTCCTCTGTACCATCACCCGCACCACGGACACAAAACGGCCTACCTCACAGCAACCCTTCTCGGCCTGCTTCTACCACATGCAGTGTGCACCGCCTTCGTTCTGGCCCGCATGCTCGCCCGGCTGTTGATCTCGCAGCAATGGCACATTGACGACACTCTCGCCGTCGCAGCATGGCTTTGCTCGACGGCGGTATGTGTCGTCTACAGCATGTCCGTTCTTGCCCCAAACGAGAATCTTTTGGATGACTACCTTTTGCACACCTACGTTAGCCTCGTCTGCTACCAGCTCAGTCTGTGCCTCACACAGTTGTCGATACTCTCACTGTATCTGCGCGTTGTGCCAAATCGACGCCTCGTCTGGATTGCGATTGCCGCCGTCCTTGCTTACAGCATCGCACTACTGTGGATGAGCATCATGCAATGTTCTCCGTCAGCGTCGCCACCACGGTTCTTTGGCAAGCCCGTCGCCATCTGCTTTGCATTCAGGCCGCTGCTCATAGCCAGTGCCAGCCTGCACGTTGCCGCTTATGCCTGGCTGGTAATTCTAGCATCTCCGATAGTGCTTTGTCGTGGCGCTTCACCGCGTCCAATACGATGGACTCTACTCGGAGTCCTCAGCCTGGGCGTGTTTGTGGTTGCCGCCGACCTAACCCGACTGCTATTGGGTCTGCACTCACACAAAGGACGTACCTTTTTAATCATGACCGTTCTCGAGTGTGATACCGCCATCATCTGTGCTTCTGCGGTGCCATTAAGGCCACTCCTGGTCCACATTATGTCACGGCTTGGTCTGAGCAACGACAACAACAACGCCACCGCCTTTGCCGGCTCCGCTTCCCGAGACAGAGACAGCACTGCCAGGCGCAGCATCTTCCATCCTCGGATATCCATCTACAACCTCCGCCGGCGTGGCGACAGCGGGGATCTGAGCAGCGTCATCAGCTACCACGGCTACCCGTGGACACAGAACCATGTGCCAGCACGAAGCAAGACTGATGTCGCTGTCACAGCCGGCAATCAAGCATCTTCCGGGGCATTTGCAAACGACAACACCGCGTTGCAGGCGACAGTGATTGCCCCTTTGCAACAGCCACCCCCCTCTTTAAGTACTCTCCACTATGCTGCTGCTCCATCAGACCCTCCGTCAGACCCTCTGTCGGGAACGCTCACGCGCAGGCCGAGCTCTACCTTTTTCGAGGCAGCCGACGACTTTGCCCAGTACTTTCCCGAGTACACACCACCGCCCAAAAGCTCGGCCAAGAGCAGTACCAAGAGTAAACCGACAGCCATCGGTCTCGGCATATCCCTTGCTCTCTGCGGCGAGAAGAGGAAGAGCACCGGCAGCGAAGAGAGCTTTGTTATGGGCCTCAACGACCCGGCCAGTCCGACACGACTGACTCGGCTCACGCGCGTATCTGGGTACAGCGGAGAGACGTATACTGGGGGAGGCTGCGAGGATGATGAGCTGCGAATGAAGAGCAAGGGAGACGATTATACTGTCAAGAGGGAGGGGCGGGCATCCAAGAGCAGCAAGAATATGGAGACGAGCTTCTTTGACGACACGGAGAGCGAGGGAGATGCCGAGGCAGAGGCGGCAGAGGCAGCAGAGGCGGCAGAGAAATGAGAATAAGTCAAAGAAGGGTTGAGTCTGAAAGCGTGGGCAATGTTGGTTTATGTTCCTTGAAGCCAGGTATCTTTTTATTTTCTTGTTTTTTTATTTTCTTGATTTTGATTTTCTTGATTTTTTTTATATTCTTGATTTGATTTTCTTCTTTTTGTCCCCCCCTTCTTTTGTCGATATTCAATAGCAAGCCTCTATTCATTATCATACTCATTGGCGGCATGTTTGATTAACCTGCTTATGATATCCACGGCAAAAGACAGAGAGAGGCGCATGACCACGAGACTGCGCAGACAAAGTCCGGTCCTAATCCGGGCCAGGCACCACAGCCCTTTCATTCATGCCGGTAAGCTTATTGTATCTAGCCGTTATTGGTCTGTTTTAATCACATTACTCTTGTTATTGTTCTTGTTAGTTATTTCTCGTAGTATCACCAGGTATCACAACCCAAGACGTCGGATCGACCAACTCCAACTTGTTCTATTTTCGTGCCGTATTTTATTTTCTTTATTTGTATTTTCTTTATTCCCGTCTTTATTGATATTGATTTGTTGTATATTCTACGCCTTGTATCAACCTATATTGCCATTATGGGTGCACTTTGTCCTATTCCGTCAGCTCTTTGACGGCATCCCCCCTTTCAACACCGTGCTGTTGGATCTAGGAGGCCGTCGCTTGTGATGAACACCATCTTATCCCTACGCCACACTTGGTTGTTTTCGTCTATATTTTCGTCTGTTTACATAATGTATGGACTACAGTTTATTTGTTATTCTCAGGTCGAAGTTCGAACGATGTAGAGAATGTATGGGGTTGGATACTCTTATTATTTGATTTTGTCTCTTTTCTATCTCTTTTTCTGTCTCCTTGCTTCCTCTTCTCTCCGTGGCATCTCTCTCCAGTCCATCTCTCTACCTCGACATGCAAGCACAATGTTGATACCGAGTGGCATCAATTCTGCTCTCCCCCCATTACTGCAACGTGCCTCTGTCATTCTGGCCACAACAACAACAGTCGACATCACCATCACAACGACGCAAGACGTCCCGACAGCGTATCTGACAGACACAGTGCTCGTCACAGTCACCATCACGCCAGGTCCGCGGAAGACTGTCTTTGGCATACAGACGGCCACTCCGACTCCGTCTTCTTTGGTCTCTTCCGGGGATTCATTGCCTGCTTCACCTATACCGACCGGCTTCACCTCAACAGCAGCTGCAGGAATCAAATCTTCATCGACTGTATCTTCATCTTCATCTATATCTTCATCTTCATCTACACCCATGTCTTCATCTACATCCATGTCTTCATCTTCGTCTACACCTTCATATACATCTACATCTGCGGAGAGAATACCACTCTTTATCACGCTCTCACCCACATCCTCACTGACTACTGTATCCCCTCCATCGTCGTTCTCTACTCTATCTCTGCAGAATTTCAAAATTACATCTTCATCTGCTTCCGTGCCTATATCAAACACACCTCCTCCACACTTGTCTCCTTTGGTATTGCCTTCCTCCTTCACCTCATCAGAGCCTACCATGTCGTCATCCAGTGCAAACGCAGCCTCCACCCCTTCATCAAACTCTTCCTCTTCTCTTACATATCCACGCATATCAACCACCCCCTCTTTAATGACTCTAATCACTGCAACCCCGTCACAAACCTCCACATCCATCACAGCCTCTGCACACGATACAACATCGCAGACAACAGCCCTGCGGCCACTTACATCGAGTGCCCCCTCTGAAACAAGCACGCCATCACACTCCATCGGCTCCTCTCCCGGCTTGACCACCGACCAGATCACGGGCGTCGTCTTTGGCGTTGTTGGGGGTACTCTGCTGCTCGTCTTTGCCGTTATCCTCGTCCGGAGATGGACCCAGAGACATGAAGCAGCTAAGCAAATCGCTACTACTTCGGGCTTTGACTTTTATATCACGCCGCCACGGACACCGCCGCCGCCACTGCCAATGCCATCTGTCACCATGGGCCCTACTTCTGGCGCTGGCATGCCTCGTGAAGTGACGACTATGCCAGCTAGTGCCTGGAGTACAATGAGCGATCTCGGCCAGACTGCCAGCGACCAGGGCACGCACCAGACAGAGGGGGGGAGTGCAGTGCGAGGCAGCGTAAGCCCGGGCATGAGGCAGCAGTACATCCAGTACCAGCGGTACATTGACCAGAGCAACGGCTTTGAAAGCGGTGCCGACGAGATTGCTGCCGGTGTCGGCGAAGACTTGCAAGAGCTGTCGCTGCCGAGTGGCCTCAGCACGCGGAGGGTCTCCCAAGTGCCCAGCTCGACTGCTCTCGGCGAGTTTGTGACTGACGACGAGGGCAGCGTGTCGGCAGAGGAGTCTGACGGCGAAGACTATGGCCGCCGTGATGGCCACGACAATGTCAGTCCGATTACACACGAGACGGGCTCGTCAACGCAGTACTATGGGAGAGCACTCTAGTGTCTGGTATGTTCATAATCGTGTTTTGTACATAATAAACAACATACATAACATATACATAAATGTACATAATATACAAGCGGCAGGCTGCCATCGTCTATTTCCGGGACAAATAATGTAACAAGAGGTAGAAAGGAGGGAAGAGAAGAGAAAGTAAAACATCAAACTCCGGTTTTTATTTTTAAAAGTCAAAAACGCCCAAGCTATGCCGAAATCAGGGAATGGAGAAGATAAAGAAATGGAGTAGTAAGAGAAAAACAGAGTCGAGTGAAGATTTTCGTAGTAGATGTAGGCGAGCGCCGCGTCGTGTCGAGTCGTGTGATACAGGGCGTCCGTCCAGCTGCCCTGCATCCCGCCGCCAAGCCTCGGCGTCGTCGTTAGATGCGGTCAGACCTCAGATGTCGGACAGGCCTCACCGGTCCTTGTACATCTTGGGCTTGAAACCGGCCTGGATCTCGGCATCCTGCGCCGCCTTTTCCAGCAGCGGTCCGACCTCGGCCTCGATGCGCTCGCGAGCGCGCAGGATCTTGCTCTGCAGGTAGAAGCTGCCGCCCTTTGCCGCGTCGTTACTGTCAAACAGCCGCTTGAACCGGTCCATGACCTCCTCCATGTTGTACTCGGCAATAGCGGCGCTGTTCTTTGCTGGCGGCTTGGCCACATTCAAAATCTGTGCGGCCTCGTCCAGCGTCATGCCCGACGCCGACGTTGCGTTGCCAGAGCCGCCGTTCTTGGCTGCCGCCCGTGCATGTTTGCTAGAGGCGTTTGCCTGCTTGTAGGCTTCGCTAAAGGCGCGGCCGAGCACGCGCGAGCCGATCACAACCACCTGGGTGATTAAACGGTAGGCCTGCGATGTTAGATGTCAGATCGTGTGTCGAGGCGAGCAGCATGGGTGTGGTTCGGGAGTGCCGTCTGTGCTGTCTGTCTACTCACCATTTTTTTTGTCCGTAACAGAGCAGTCGACAGTCAAACGTCAATACAACGGGCACGGGACGTTGTTGGTAGGGTTTTCTGCTAGAAGCCAATTCGTCTCGTCCAGTTGGTCGTTGCCGTCACGCGCAAATCTCGAATGCCAAAGTGCCCCACACTGCCGACAGTCTCCGATTCAGAGCCGTCATCCCATGGAGTCGTTGATTATATAATCCTAAATTATCAGAAGCTGGAAACGGAAACAAAAAAAAGCGCCGGACTAATCATTATCCGTTAGTCATCATGCCTGGCGCCACAGTGCAGCCACTTTCCAACATCCTACTGTAGCATTCGAGCTTCCTGCTCGCCACTAGGCGGTCCCCATAACTCGTCACTACCCACTACAAGCTCACCGCCGCAGCTGAAAGGCAGCCGCCAAACCAGACTGCACTGCACGCTGATAGGGGGGGGAGCTAGCAGCGTATTAGCAACAAACAATCGGGACAGCTTTCAAGACGAAAAAGGTGGCGATCCGGACAGCATCTCATCTTGACATAATTTAGAGCAGTCTTATCCTGACAACACGACGAACGCGACAGAAGCTGCCATTTGAGAAGCTTTGTCTTACCGACGACACTTGCGGGACTCCCACCATCCCGGCGACATCGCGACACTTTTGTCTCAACGCTCCACGACGACGACGACGACGACGACCTTGATTATCACGACTATCCCTGCCTCTGTCTCGCCTCCCACCCACGCGACATCCATACACGCCCTCCTCCCATGTCGCAATACTACGGCGGGGGCGGCAACCCGGCCTACGGCCCCTCTGGCGGTGGTGCTGGCGCCGCCCAAAACCTTCAGTTCTACCCGTCCTCCTACTCGCCAGGCGTCCCTGGCCAGCCAACAACAAGCAGCTCGTACGGCTATGGTGTCTCTAGCGGTGCCGCCTCGGCCTACGGCGGCTTTGGTGCGCCCGGTGCGCCAGGCATAGGGCAGGGCGGCCCCGGCGTCAGCGGGCGCATGGGCGAGCAGGGCGGACTGAGCACGGGCTGGCTGGCGGCCTTCTCGACAGAGGGCTACGAGGGCGAGCCGCCACTACTCGAAGAGCTCGGCGTCAACTTTGGCCATATCCAGGCAAAGGTGGGTCATGCAATGTTGATAGAGAAGTAATGGAATAACGAATACTAATAAACAGACCCTCGCCGTGCTGAACCCGTTCCAGCGCATCGACCAGCACCTCATGGACGACTCCGACCTCGCCGGCCCCATCATCTTCTTCCTGCTGTTCGGCACGTTCCTCCTGTTCAGCGGCAAGGTCCACTTTGGCTACATCTACGGCCTCGCGCTGCTGGGCTCCATCTCCCTGCACGTTATCCTGTCGCTCATGTCGCCCGACGGCCACCCCATCGCCCACGGCCACGGCCACTCGGGCTACGGCGGCCAGACAACGCCCAGCTATGAATCTGCCGCGACGGCCTCGGGCATGTCGGCTGCCGGCGGTGCCGGCCCCTCGTCGGGCGCCAACCAGCTGAGCGGCAACATGTCCACGACGGGCAAGCACTCGCGCAGCGGCAGTCTGAGCCAGCTGTCGAGCACGCTGACGTTTGTGCGGTCGGCGAGCGTGCTGGGCTACTGCCTGCTGCCGCTGGTGGCGACGAGCCTGGTGGGCATTGTGATGCCGATGGACACGCCGCTGGGCATTGTGATGACGACGGCCGCGATCTGCTGGTGCACGTACAGCGCGTCGGGCATGTTTTGCGCGGTTGGTCGGATGCGGGGCATGCGCGGTCTTGTTGCGTACCCGCTGGCGCTGTTCTATGTCGGCTTCGGCATCATGGGCGTGTTCAGCAGCCGGGGCAGCGGCTCCATGGCCAAAGTGATTGCTTCGCGGTCGCGGTTGTAGGGGAGCAAGAATAGGTGAAGGGGAGGTAGGGGGTTGTAGCAGAGGACGAGAAGGATCAACAAAAAACTTGATCAACGGAGAAGACGGGCTTTGCATTGGGACAGCGTATATATATACTTAGGAGGACGAGACGAGGTATCTCTGAGATCTACAAGGTCTCTAGGGTCTACAGTGTTTGGGATTTGCCTTTTCATGTCTTTCAAGTCTTTCTTTTTTTGTTTTATTTTGTCATCACATTATTATTTTGAGCTTGTCTTTGCGTCTTTTGTCGATAAAAAGAATACTACTCATTCAGGCGTTTGCGGCGTCGTTTTCAGTTTGTTTGCATTGCTTGCGGTTTGAAAACTGAACATTGAAAGTAAAAGATGAAATCGAAATGCATTGCTGGTTCTCGCTATTATTACATGCTCTATGAATATTTGAAAATAGAAGACTGAAGAAAAGACTGAAGAAAGACGACAAGAAACTGAACAAAAAAGATAAAACGTAAACATAGACAGAGAAGAGAAGGCAGAGAAATGACAGGAGATGTCAGAAATCGAGACGACGACAGAGAGAAGACAGCTTCCACAAGAAAGACGATAACAGATATAAAAATGCGGTATTCCAAATCCAATGGGGCCTCCTCGAACCCGTCCTCCGTTTTCCATTTATTCCGATCCCGGCCGCGTGCCCGAGCACAAATAAAAAAGGATGACGGCAAAATGAACACAATGAAAGATAAAAGTACAACTGTAGCCATCTGTAGAATGGATGTCTACTTGGCAACAGACGCCAGGATAGAGAACTGGCCACCGGCACCGGCAAAGACCAGCTTCTTCTCGCGCACAGCCGTGTTGTCGATGAGAGTAGGCGTCTCAATGTCGTCGGTCGTGCCCTGGCCCGTCTGGTAGTTGGCACTGAAGCCCCACGAGTACACCTTGCCGTCGCGCGTCAGAGCAAACGAGTTGTCCGTGCCGGCGCTGACCTCGGCAATCGTCGAGGGCACATCGGGCACGGCCGTGGGCGCCTTGAGAATGCGCGGCTTGCCGTACTCGTCAAAGATGGAGTTCTCCTCGGTGATGATCGCGGCAGGCAGGCCGACCTGGTGGCCGTCGATGCGGCCCCACGTGTACAGCGTGCCGTCCTCGGTGCACGCAACCGAGTGGTGCTCGCCGCCGTCAATGGACTTGACCTTGGCACCCTCGGGGAAGCCCTCGACGAGCGTGGCGTCCAAGACAGTAGCATCGGAATCGCCGGCGCCCTCCGAGTCGACGCTAAGCTGGCCAAAGTTGTTCAGGCCCCAGGCATAGACCTGTCCGCTGGTGTCGAGCGCAAAGCTGTGGTACGAGCCGCAGGAAATCTGGGCGACGTGCACGCCGCGCTTAAAGCCCACGCCGCCGGGGCGCAGGGCCGACTCCTTGATGTCGCGCTGGACGCAGCGGCGGCCCAGCTGGTTCTGCTCGGGACAGCCCCAGGTGAAGAGCTTGCCCTTGGTGTCGAGGGCCAGGATGTGGTTGGAGCCAGTGGCGAGCTGCTTGATCTTCTTTGGCTCGGGGAGCAGGGTGGGGATCTTCTGCACCTTGACGTCGCGCGAGAAGCCCAGGATGCCGTCGGAGGCGCGGAACGTGCCCCAGCCGTAGACGCGGCCGTCCTCGGTGAGCGCAAAGGACGCGCTGTCGCTGGCAACGATCTGAACAAACTTGGTGTCGGGGATGACGAGGGAGGTGTCGATCTCGGCAGGCGTGCTCTCGTGGGGGTTGAGGCCAGTGTCGTCTTCGTCGTCGCTGTCCGAGTCGGCGTCGGCATCGGCATCGCGCAGACCGCCATCCCAGGTGGTGTCGCGGCCCAGAGCACCCTGGTCGTTGACGCCCCAGGTGAGGATCTTGTTGTCCTTGGTGAGGGCCACGGCGTGCATGCCGCCAGCTGCAACCTGGACAACGCCGACGGTGGCAGCAGGCAGCTTGCCGTTGATGCGGGGGCGCTTGACATCAAGGGGCTTCTTGCCGCCGTCGCGGACGCTGCCGAGGCCAAGCTCGCCAGCACCGCCTTCGCCAAAGACAAAGATGTCGAGCACGTCGGTGGGGGCGTCGTTGATCTTGGAGCCGATCTTGCCGAGGGGCTTAGGGACAGCCTCGGCCTCCTCTCTCTTGGCCTTCTTCACCGCAGCAACAGCAGCCTTCTCGGCCTTTTCGGCAGCCTTTTCAGCAGCCTTTTCGGCAGCCTTCTCAGCCTTCACAGCGGCCTTTTCAGCTTTCTCGGCGGCTTTCTCGGCGGCCTTCTCTGCCTTTGCGTCGGCCTTTGCGGTGGCCTTCTCAGCGGCCTTGGTGACAGCCTCGTCGTCCTTTGCGTCCGACATCTCGACATCCTCCTTGTCGGCCTTGGTCTTGGGCTTGGAGACATCGGTCTTGGGCTTGGTGGCCTTGGTGGCCTTTGCGACCTTGGGAGCAGGCGCGGGAGTGGCAGACTTGGCGCGCTTCTTGTTGTCGGCGGCGGGCGCGGCGTTCTCCTTATCGGTCTCGGCAGCGGGCGTCTTTGCGCGCTTGGTCTCGGCCTTCTCGGCCTTCTTGGGCTTGTCGGCCTTCGCAGTCTTCTTCTCAGCAGCCTTCTTCTCCGGCTTCTCTGCCTTCTCAACCTTGTCTGTCTTGGCCTTCTTTGCGGGCTTCTCGGCCTTCTCGTGGACGCCGTTCACGCCGTTGGCCTTGGCCTCGGGCTCATCGTCGTCGTCAGTGCGCTTGCGCTTGGCGGGCTTGGGAGCAGCCTTCTCGACCTTGTTGGCCTTGTCGGCCTTGTCGGCCTTGACGGCCTTGACGGGCTTGTCGGCCTTGACAGGCTTTTCAACCTTGTCCTTCTTGACGGGGGCAGCCTTCTTTGCGGCCGGCGCGGCCTTGACGGCTGCAGCTTTCTTGGGAGGCATTGCGAAGGAGGTTGTCGCGTAATAAATTAATGTGGATGTTGATGGATGTTGATGGAGTATATGGACGTGTCTGCGTGTGGCCGATGATGGCAGCCCAACGTGTCGTAGATGATGAGAGATCTTGAGATCAGAGAGGACGTGATGATGAAGGTGCAAAAAAAGGAAAGACGCGATGGAGGAACAAGGGTCGCGAGAGGATACAGGGTTCGGCGTTTGACAGTCGGTCGTGTTATTTTCCCACACGTCCTTTTCTCTTTTTCTCTTTTTGTTCTCGTTTTCTTTTCCTCTGCGTTTTTCCGCTTTTTTGCTCTGTATGGGTGACTTGTTATTGTTCAGGCACGGTGCTAGTCCTGATTCGGCGGACAAGGTCTCCACTCTGTGCGCTGTTGGCGTTCCTCTGTTTCCGTCTTTGGTGCAATTGTGAGCTGTTATCGGCTATTCAGGGCCGCAACCAGGGCCAAGCTCAGGGCACTTATCAGTTCATTCAGCACCAGTTGGACCTTTTGCGCTGCCATTCACAAGTGCGCTAGCACCGTGCTATCTCACTATCTTATTAGAGCTCCAGCGCCAACAGCACAATAGCAAAGGGTATGTGGATCCTGCCAGCACAATCAAGCTTAAAAGTGGATTATGTAAGATTTCACTAAGATACGCTTCATTAACGCTCCATTGACGCAGCATTGGTGCTCCATCTCTATTCTTCAACGAGTCCTACAATCGTGTCCATCTAGACAACTTGGACGGTAGGGCTAAATCGAGACAATGGTTCGTGCAGGTTTCCGTTCAGTCTCACATCAGTCTCACAGACAAGCTTGGAAGATGCAGAGTCGGTGTGCCAGCCTGCTGAGTCATGACAATACAGCGCGGTGGCTGCCTCTGCCTCTGCCTCTTCCTAGTCACTGATGCGACGGGTAGAGCATTCACTATCAAGCTCGGTATACATGTGCATGAAGAAACGAATGAACATAAGGCCACCACAGATACCGCAGCTTTTGCTGACGATATTACTGCTTAGTCATCGTATATCATTTTCGGCAGAGAACAGTTGGCCACGGTCGAAGCCTAGTCGCCATGAAAACACTGAAAAGTCAACAACACTCTGTTCATGATATATCATTGTCAGGCATGGGTCGTGTCAGTCACCCATCTCTACCAGGCAGACACACCACTGCTGCCATCCGTCTGACAGCATGCAGCTAGGTGCGCCTGCAGGACGTCCGCCGCGGCCAGACTCTAGAACTCCAGGAACCTGCAGGAGCCTACTGGTGGTTGACGACAGGTGAGAATAGCCAAATAGAAAGAGTGCAGAAAAGCTTAAGAAGGAAGGCGGGAAAGGGTACATAGCGGGTCGGGTGTCTCCGGATGGGAGCCATCTCTGTTCCTCACTTTTCTACGGCCTCGCGCATAGACACCGAGACGTTTGTTGATTGTGTTTTTGTATAGACTTGTTCATCTTCATTACTCCCCGTCGGCGATACGCATCTCAAAAGACGGTTTGAAGGATGCGGTGTAGCGTCTTCGCTGCTCCATCCTCCGGACCACCGATGAGCGCACCCTGTCCGGCTACAGCGATGCCAGCAGTGACGAGGCCGGTGATCCCAGAGGAAAGAGTGCGTCTGCCTCTGATCGACCCTCCGGCAAAGACGTAAAGGATGCAAAGGTTGCACTCGGCTCGGCCACAATCAAGACACTGTACGAAGTCGCCAACCTCGGCAAGGGATTCTACAATTGGGTCGGATACCCGCCGCGCTAGCTCAGCAAGACGGCCACCAAAGCAGGAGAAGGTCGCCATCCGCCTCTACAAGATCAAGGACATGTCCAAGCCCGTGCTCGGCGGCCGCTTTGCCATGCGCTACCACATTCTCAACGTCCAGAACATGGCCCTCGGCAAGGCCATCGCCCCCATACTGCGGGCCAAGGAAGACCATTTCCTGACGGACAACGAGATCGCCACCTTCCACCACCCCTTCCGCTCGCTCTACTTTTGCTACGACGATTTCGTCGCCAAGATGCGCAGCCTGGATCCCAAGTTGTCGCCCAAGGATGCCGCCCTGCAGCCGTTCCTCAAGCCGTTCATCTACGCGCTCGGCGACGTGTTTGCCGACGTGTGATCCACGCGCCGCGGCCTGGCCAACTTTGAGCAAGCATGGACCTACTTCCCGCACGGCTCCATTGTGCGCAGCCAGGGCGGGTACGGCGACGTGCTGGGCGGCGTGCTCGACACCGAGTACGTGAAACCCTTGGCGGGCAGCCCGAACCTCGAGCTTGCGTGCCAAACTCTGCGCTCCAATGGCGAGGCGTTCGTCTGGGAGCGCCAGGCGCACAAGATCGCGCCGTTTTTTCGGCAACCGTCCCGTCGCCGAGTTTGACCACTGCCCCATCGGCTCCCTGCCCGCTGACGAGCAGGACGGGCTCAAGAAGCGGCTGGACTACCAGGGGCTGACGTACCGGCACTACACAGGCGGTGGCTTCAACAAGCACTACCTGGCACAGGGCATGCGCGAAGGCAAGACCGCCAGCGAGGCCAAGGCACGCACCGACCTGGCGCTCCTGGCAAAACACGGCCGGCCGGTGGACACAGCCCCAGGGCCGGGAGTGCTGGCACCAGAAGCAAGGCCCCCTATCCACACGCCGCTCCAACCAAACCCCATCAACCACGAGGCGCTTCCCGCGCCGCCGCGGCCCGCCGTGCGGGTGCTAGTGCTGCTGTTGACGAGGCGGCCGTCCCCGACTCCTCTGCGAGCCAGCAGCAGCCGCGTCTCACCGAGCAGGAGCAGGCGCACAACACGTCGGTCATGCTCGACCTGGGCGACGACCTCATGTTTATGACGCCCATTGTCGAGGGCTATGCATTCAAGAACAAGGAGTGGTTCTCGTTCTGCATAGAAGACCTGCGCCCCATCCAGTGGAACAAGCCTACGACCACCTGGTCTATGACGAGCAGCAAAAGGACCTGGTCCTGTCGTTTGTCGAGAGCCACGGCCGGTCTTCTAGCAAAATGAAAGACATCATCATTGGCAAAGGTATGTTTTTTTTATATACTCAAGTTGATCCGATTCACATGTTATTTATTTAAGTCAATTATTATACATTATAGATCGCTAACCGATTAAGTGATGGTTTGATCATTCTTTTAAGCGGCCCGCCCGGCACCTGCAAGACTCTGACTGCCGAGGCCGTGGCCGACCGCACCCACCGCCCGCTGTTCTACCTCCTGGCCGAGGACCTGGGCATCAATACGGCACAGCTTGGCGCCAATATCAAAAGGGTGTTTGAGATGGCTGCTGTTCCGGCCCCTGGCGATCGAGGCGCGCCGCTCTGTGTGGTGCAAATTCCTTGCTCGCGTTACAGGGCCCAAGCTTAAGGAGGGGGCGGCTCTGGAGGGCGTGGAGGACGCGGACGACGAGGCTGGGCCGTCTGGTGGTGTTAACGTCACGTATGCTGAGGAGGGGTCTGACAATGAGGCTGTCGAGGACGACATCTCTGAAGAAGACCTGGACGAGCTGTCGGCGTGGGTCCTCAACGGCCGTGAGATCAAGACGGCAGTCAAGATATGGTGACGACGTGGTGCGCGCACAAGGGTTATGCCATGACGCTGGAGCGGCTGGAGAACGGCATCCATGTGACGTCGCCGCATTCCACCAAGATGGGCCACCAAGATGGACCACAGGAGTAGCGATCTGTATGACGAGTAGGTGGGTCGTCTGTGGTGTTTGTGATATTTGTTGTATTTTTGTATTTGTGTCGTTATTCGTTTAATCGTAATCGTTGTCTCGTAGATCATAGATTTTAATATAGATGAACCCATCTTGATTCTGTTACACCTTTTGTGACGGCGAGTTCAGAATGTGCGCTGGTGTGCCGGCTCGTGCGAATCTCGCGTATTTCTCCGCGTATTCGTACTCGTCATAGTTGACGGTGTTGCTGTAGGCTTCGGCGTAGCCGTCGTCGTAGGTGTCATAGTCGTAGTGGTAGTCATAGCCTGACTTTTCAGAGTGTTCAGAGTACTCGTACACCGTTGCCGGCAGTTCGATGGTGACGTGCCGGGGGTACTGCAGCGGCAACGCACCGATGCGGCGGAGACCCCCGCGCCGAGCATTTGTCATATTTTTAATATCTGTATTTGTGATAAGGCCGGCGTTGTCCATGCTGTCAAAGGAGCTGCTTCGGCGCATGGCGACGACACCCCGGACAATGGCCGAGATGGTGCCAAACAGCACGAGGAGTGCCTGCAGGCCGAGCAGGACGACCCAGACACGGTTCAGCAGGCGCTGTTCGTCGTCAAAGAGAGTTGCTATTGAGAGCATTTTGGGGTGCTGGCGGAGCGAAGATACTGTCGCCGAGAGCTGGTAGAGTTCATCGAGGGATGGCAGAGAGGCGAGAGAGGAGCGAAGCGACGAGAGTGACGGCAGAGGAGGGAGGGGGGGTAGGGAGGGGAGGGAGGAGAGGCTGAAGCAGGCCGGGAGATGCATGTTGGACATTGGAAAGTAGTTGGTGAGTGAGGATATTAGGGTGAGTAGAGGGTATCGAAGAAGAGAGAAACGCTGACGCTAGAAATGCTAGAAATGCAAATGCCAAATGAAGACAATATGAAGTGAATGAATGAATGCAGGTTGAATGCGAATGTGAATGAATGAACAAACAAAAGCAACCCGGAAATAGAAACCAGAGAGAGAAAGAAAAAAGAGAGGAGAAGGGCAGAATATAAGAAGGATGACTGCCAGCTAAAAATGATAAGCGGAGGAAGAGAGGGAGGGAGAGGGAGGGAGATGGAAAAAGGGCAAGGATGGAAGGTGGCGGCCGTGGAGGAGGTTCTTCCTTCTTGTCATATTTCTTGTTCTTTCCTTTTTCTTGACTCGTCTTTGGTTTTTGCTCTTTCCTGATTCTGCGATGTGCCCTCGTGCCTTCCTTGTTTGCCGTTGAAACCATTTGCTGTTGAAACCCTTTGACGATCGTCAAATGTTCTTTGCTGGTTTCTGGACTGTCTTTGCTGCTGCCCCTTCCTTTTCCGGTTGAATGAACCCTCCATTGCACGATATTGCCTCCTTCCTTTCTTACGCTTTTCTTATTATTTACTTTACTTATTACTCCATCTCTGTATAGCCTGTATTTTTCATACCGCCTTTTCTCTTCTCTTCTTCTCTGTCTCTCGTTTCTCATTTCCATTTCCCTGTCATATTTCCACTTTTTCATCGTCGTTTTTTCCCTCTTTACATTAGTCTTTTGGATCTCGTCACCTCCTTTTCCCGTTTAGTCGACGCTTGACCACCAGTGGTTGGGGGGGTAAGCGCTGTGCTGGTTGATGTGGGCTGCCATTCACCTACTTTTGATGATTTTGCATACATGTAGTATCTTACTCTCGTCAGGCTTCACCTCTTCTTGATCCTGCTGTACTTTGTTCGCTCGTCTGGTCTGCCTGCAGGTAGAATGCAGATTATTAGCCTGCATTATGGTAGTATCTCTACATTGAAACGGGCAGCGTCCACCCGCCTACAGAGTTAGCTGTAAACAGAAAGACGTGTGTATTAGGTGTAGTGTTGAGTCTGGGCCTGCAAGTCGGTGGTTTGGGCCCGCAAAAGGCCACAACAGGCAAAGCGGGATATAATGATTCTCAGGTGGCAGGATAAAGGGTGTAATATCCGGGATTGGTGATGGATACAACTATGTAGGTGGAGGTGGACAATGGAAATGGAAGAGATAGGAAGCTGGTGCGTTGATCTGGATGTTCTTGTTCTAAGAGAGACAAAACAGACAGGTAAGAAGTCAAAAAGAGTTGGATATCAAGAGACTGAAAATACGAGAAACAAAGTCTGACCATTTCAAATCGGGGTTGAAACGATATCGAAGATATCGAAATGATATAAAAAATCAACAACTTATAATAGTCTTACGAGGCACGACGGATAAAATAGCGAGCGGATGGCATACATTCAAATAAAACAAACAACGTAGCATGCAAATAGGAAACAAACAGTACATTACAAGAAACATATCCAGTATGCATAAAGCCTATTTGCAAACAAATGACGGGGATGGATGTCGAAATTAATCAGGATGACATCAACAGGGGCGGCCGATACACGCAATTTCTCCAATTTACTCCGTAGACAGGCATGGTCTACACGCAATAGGGGCTGGCCGGGCATTGTATTGCTTGTTTTTTGTATTGCTAATTGCATGGCGGAGGGCGACTCCGGTGAGTGATAATAGAGTGAAAATACATAGTAGAGTGAAATATTATGTCGGCCATTCCCTGATTTGCCCGCGCCATCGACGTACTATTAGTGCTGAAATAGAACGAGACAGCAAACTTGAAATCAGACAGCCTGCAGTAGCATCGTTTAACCGTTGATACGAGTGGCAAAGGCTTGATTGAGCAGGCTGTCAGTATTCTCATGGGATTGATTCTGTCCTGCTTTTTTTTATCGCATCGCCTTCGCTTATGCCTCACTTTCGCGGCATTGGAATGTGCCTCCCTTCAGGGTCAATCAAGGGCATACAGGGTACATAAGTACATAAAAAGGGACGGTAGAGAAAAGATCAGCAAATCGCTAGCCTTAGCCTTGCAGGATGAAGTCGCCACCTGCAGAGTAGAAGAACTGATGGGCGCTATGGGCATGAAAAATATTTAATAATAATAAAAAAGGAAGAAGATGAAAAAAAAAGGATGAAAGACATGCATCATGCACGCATGCTTATCTGGCGTGGGGATTATGGTGAAGAAAGAAGAGAATCAACGAAAACGAGAAGAGATCGAGAAAACAAAAACGAGTGCGTCAAAGGAAAGAAACTTGACAGTCTTATGGAATTGCTTGCTCCTCTGGTGACTGGGCTCATGATTTGTGCAAAGTGAACGGAATTATGTGCGTCTCTATCAAGGTAGTCAATTAATTGCAACTTGCTAAAAAGGACATATAGAAAGAAATGAGAGATATCGCACTCGAGTACTTCAGCCCCCTACACCCATTGCTTACAGTCTGCTTTCAGATCTCTGAAAGTATCGGATCGTCCGTCTCATTCTGATGGCCTTGGCGACTATAAATCCAGGCGTGGGCAGGCTCGAGTGCATGCTCACACTCACTGGACAGCAAAACAAAATAGCAATACTGCCTCCAGAAACCCAAAGCATATAAGAGCAAGACTTCCGTCACTGCTGACAAGCCTTTACCAGTCAGACTCCGGCATGCATTCGCAGCAAGATGGCGTATTGCATTTTGGTAGAGTCGAGGGGTAGCTCAAGGTTGGAGTCGAGGTGTAGCCCTTTGGCTTCACACGCTGCGGTATATGGCGCTTTCTTTTTAGAGGTTGGCCAGTCTTATATACTTGGATAGTATCCCGAAACCCCTAAATTACATCAGGTTTGGATATAAATCCTTAAGCCGAATGCATCAAGCATACCATGCGGCATCACACGTATCAACAAAACGTCTCTTCAGATGATGAGAGGTGCCAGCCCGCCAAATTTCTTGGGAGCCATGAGTGTATGTTGTAGTAGGTGGTTCCAAAACAAGGTTCAGCAGTGGCCACAGATGGCTGGTAGAGTAGTAGAGGCTGGTGCAGCTGTTGTGTTCGGCTGTTCAGTGTCATCGTGCCGTCATGCCATCATCGTCGGCATGCAGAGGTCCGCCGTGCTCTGCGTGGCCGAAGTTGTTGACAGACATGCCGTATATCGCAGTCGGGTCGTCATCTCGTTGATGAAGACCCCATGTTGGAAATGGCAAGCTTTGCATATCACAGGAGGCTCGCCGTGAAGGGGACGTTGGCAGTTGGCGTGGCAGTTGACAGCTCTGGTGACGGCTGTCAACGCAAGCCCCACTCTCTTACATCTGTGGTTAGTCATTTTGTCGCTATTACGGCGTTGTCGAAACCCCTCTTTTCTTTGTCTCTAACATCGGTGGGCCAATCACACCTGTCAATCAGCTCCGATTGCCCAATTTGGACAGCTGCCACGCCACACACAGTCACGCGATACCCCACAGGGATGAAGGGGAATGGCGAGATGCCGTCCTTACATCATATTACGTTTAGGGGAGAAGAGCTATTAAGAGAGGCGTCATACGGTCTTGCTGCTGCTTCCTGCTTGCTTCCTCCTGCTTCCTGCGTGCGTCGGCTTCCCCACTCTGACAACGACAAAGAACATCACCTGGTCAGCCGCGCCATCCGTCGTCGACTCGACTGCGACTGACCATGGACTATCGAATATGCTACGGTTTCCGACTATCAACATAGTGCTGTACTTTTGCTGTCTGCTGTTTCTGCTGTTTCTACTAGGTTGAAATCTTTCTAGCAGTCGACATCCTGACTGGATGATCTGTAGAGGTCTCACATCCCGCTGCTCTTACTCACGCCCTCAGCTTCTAGCTGTTTTGGCTTGATTGCACTTCTACAGACACCCTCCTCTATCCATATCTATGTCGACTGCTCCGTCAGTCTATCGTCCATCTTCAGTATTTGCCCAGTTGGCTAGCCCATTGGCCCCAACAGGCATTCAATTGACAGAAAGACGTCACGTTATCTGTCGTAATATCCAACACATCTCCGTCGAGTCCCTGCTACCCTATCTTCCTGATCTTGCCTTTTCTCGTCTTCTACAGTGCATGCCATATTCAATAATACTTTCTATGGCTTTTATATGTTTGCAGCCATAAAATCTTCTAGACGTCTGTATGCCGTGACAGCATCCAGTCTGATGATCCAATACAGACCAGCTTCCCCTCTCGATGCATTCCCCGGCAGCTCTGATTCGTACTTTGTACTTCCCCTCTCCAAGACCAAGACAGCACGTTAGAGGTTAGACTTGGAGATTGCTCTGTGAGGTTAGAGTATATGTGCTGCTATGCTCACACGATCAACACACAAACAAGCCTAGTCCTTCTTCTCCTTGTCCTGTCCTTGTTTCTGATACTCACACCCCTCTTGTCTCCCCATTCCATGGCCCATCATCCAATACTCTGTAGAAGGTGAGGAGACCAAGCCATGGTTCGAGGTCACTTGCTTGTCGCCTGCCTCGCCCGCACCACTGTCTCGCAATGCGATCTTGTACATCTATACCTCTGCTGTACATTTGCTGTACATCTTCCGTGCATCGGCCACAGATCACACAACGCCACAGCAGCATAGCACCACTGCCGTCTCTCGTTTACACCTGAGCTTCCCCTCTTTCGTTCCCTTTCATTTCCATTGTATAATGTCTCTGCCTCCTCTTTACCATCAGCAGAGAGCTCTGATCCCCTGACCTGAGCTCCTCCTTTAAAAGCCCTTTCTCTCTCCTCTTTCCCCTCTTCTCGTTTTCTTCCTCTCTTCATTCTCATTCTCTTTCTCTTTCCATCTTTCATCTCACCACTAATCATTCACAATCTCTATCATAATCAACGTATGTTTTCCTCTACATCTACCTCCTCCTACACAACCAACTAACTAACAACGCAGATGTCTGAACCATTAACGCTCACAAAGGTCGACTCGGCCGTCGGCGGCCTGTCGTCGTCGCCCCCCGCCAAGGGCCTCCATGAGCACCATGAGCACCCGGAGCACGATCTCGCTTCGTCGCCCCCCAAGGACCGCGGCCACCGCCGCGGCAGCTCGCGCAGCTCCGTGTCGTTCCCGGGCGTCCGCAACATCAACGAGCTCGAGGAAGAGGGCATCGAGCTGCAGCTCGCCGTCGAGACCCAGGTCACCGGCTGGAAGATCAACACGTCGTCGTCCACCGTCGAGGACAAGGAGATCCTCAAGAAGCCGCTCACAACGCCGCCCGTGCGCAAGATCGACCTGCACTTCCCGCTGGGCCTGGAAGTCACGGCGCGCAACATGCGCGGCGTCACCATCAAGGATGCGCTGGACGCCATCCACAAGGCCTTCAAGAAGCGCAGCGACGACGAGCTGGACGCCGCCTACCTCAAGGGCTTTGAGTGGGACAAGGAGGAGTCGTGGACGCGGCTGATTGTGCACCTGACGAAGCAGCCGACGGGCCAGATTGGCGGCGGCCAGGGCGGCGGCGGCGGCAAGAAGAAGAAGAGCAAGGGCTCTGACGAGTAATGAAGGGACTTTTGCGTACGAGGAGATGCTTTAGAAAGTATCTCCGTCTCATTTCATCTCCCTGCTCATCTCCCTGCTTATTAGCCTCGCTCATTCCGCAGACCTCGACAGCGACTCACAACTCATTGACGACGACTTCGCCGGACTGACGTCATCGAGTCGACTCGGCTCCGGCCTGCTACTAACACTCCTCCTTGCACGGACTAGACGAAGCTATGATTAGTATAACTGCACTCTACACTGGCTGGAATGCCTGATCTAGATAGCAATACAATACGCTTCGCTAAGAAAATAAAATATAAATAAATAAATAAATAGCTTTTAAATGGAAGCGTGTAAAAATGAAATTAAAAGAGAATGAAATGAAAATGAGAACTAGAAAGAGTGAGTGAAAATAGGCTAGACTGCCCTATTAGTACAATTAACCACTAACACAGTAGTGCGTGGAGTGTGCATGGGCCCAGACGGGGCGGATCCGGGGTAAGCTGAGTTGGATTGATGTTAGTATCAATTTTGGTGTTGGTGCCGCCGACTGCAAGTATTTATGATGCACATCTAGCATCTGAAGAAATTGTGAGTTTTTTGACAAGTTGGCGACTGCTTGCACAGGCTGATAAGTCTAGATGTCACGACAGACAGAGCACGTGTTTTGCTTACATCATCGCCTGCACAAAGCACAAAGGAGGGGACGCAGTGCGGAATGGCTTTCCGCCGGCTAGTGTCGGCCAACGGCGGCATTCCACGCGTGTTAGTCGTCTACAAGTCCTACATATATGTCTTTCTTGTGTCTTTTATTTTTGGTCTTTGATCATTTCTACAGATCTTTCTCACCATTACCACCTCATCTTCATCATCAACAGCACGATGCCTGTCACCGACTTTGCCCTGCCCGAAAAGTACCGCTACCAGAACGGCTTCGGCTCGCACCTCGAGTCCGAGGCCGTCGAGGGCGCCCTGCCGGTCGGCCAGAACTCGCCACAGAAGCCGCCGTTTGGGCTGTACGCAGAAAAGCTGTCCGGCACCGCCTTTACTGCGCCGCGGCACGAGAACAAGCAGTCGTGGCTCTACAGAGTCGTGCCCGCATGCTCTGTGTCCAAGTTTACTCTAGACTCTCAAGACTCTTCGTCGCCGTCAACACCCACGCTCGACTATCTCCCTAACCAGTTCAGATGGAACCCGTTCCCGCCACCAAAAGAACCGACTGATTTTGTCGACGGCATGCGCCAGGTCGCCGGCGCTGGCGACCCGACGCTCAAGCAGGGCCTCGGCATCTTTGTCTATGCCGCCAACAAGTCCATGGATGCCAACACGGCCTACTACTCGTCCGACGGTGATCTGCTGATAGTGCCGCAGCAGGGCGCCCTGGACATCCGCACCGAGCTGGGCTGGCTGCTCGTGCGGCCGCTCGAGATCTGTGTCATTCCACGCGGTATCCGCTACCAGGTCTTATTGGCCGGTGCAGACGCAGACGCAGACGCAAACACAGATCAAGATGCACATAGCGAGGCCCGCGGCTACTGCCTCGAGCTGTACCAGGGCCAGTTCCAGCTGCCCGAGCTCGGGCCGATCGGGTCCAACGGCCTCGCCAATGCGCGCGATTTCCAGGCCCCCGTGGCCGCCTTTGACGACAGCGAGGGCCCCTTTGTCATCCGCACCAAAATGAACCACCGCCTCTACCGCGCCACACAGGACCACACGCCCTTTGACGTCGCCGCCTGGCACGGCACCTTCTACCCCTACAAGTACGACCTCGGCCGCTTCAACGTCATCGGCTCCATCAGCTACGACCACCCCGACCCGTCCATCTTCACCGTCCTGACCGCCCCCTCCGAGCATGCCGGCACCGCCGTCGCCGACTTTGTCATCTTCCCGCCGCGCTGGCTTGTCGGCGAAAACACGTTCCGGCCGCCGTGGTACCACCGCAACACCATGAGCGAGTACATGGGCCTGCTGGCGGGCGCGTACGATGCGAAAAAGGCCGGCGCGGGGGGCTTTGTGCCGGGCGGCGCGAGCCTGCACAACACCATGAGCGGGCACGGCCCCGACGGCCCGAGCTACGAGGGCGCGCGCAACGAGGCACAGCCGCAGCAGCCGGCCAAGGTGGGCAGCGGCAGCTGCGCGTTCATGTTTGAGACGTGTCTGATGCTGGGCGTCACGCCGTGGGCGCTGCAGGCCAAGATGGAGGATCCGGCCTCGGACTCGGGGTCCGGCTCAAAGTCCGGCCCGACGGTGCTGCAGCAGGACTACGTGACACACAGCTGGGGCAAGCTGCCGCGATACTGGAAGCGGCCCGATGGCGGAAGCAAAAGCCACTTGCTGTGATGAGCAATTGTTTGTTGGTTAAATCTGGCTTGAGTCGTGCCATTTGGATATTTTACTATAGTAATTCACAATAATACTTGAAAGACGAGAATAAGAATTGGATGATAATGACACGATGGAAGCAGCGGCACGATCGCGCCTGCGTAGTTCGACTAATAGCTGGACTAATTGTCCTAAACGGGCAATTACACTTTGATTTTCTTGATTATATTTTAAATAAATTTAATTGTCTAAACTCATTGTCATCAAGATGCTGGTATACAGCAGCTCCACAGTAGCTCGAGTCGTACTATTTATTGTCGTATTCTACCCAGACAAGAGCCAATATAAATGCGAGTTTAAAGTGCACGAGGCGGTCCGGTCTTGAAGTCGAGTGAGCTGGATCAACTTGCCTAATTGGGAAGCGCCGACTCAGCTGCGATAAGGATACAAGGCCATCGCAGCTCTTGGGAGTTCGCAGAGTTCTTGACAACAAGCTACCTCACAACTACATACAAAGCAGACAGTACCTCAAAAATTATTTTATACACAGTCCCAGCATGGAAAACCGCAGCCGTGTTCCCGTGTCGCTGCCGCGCGCAAACCCGACCGTGCCCTTTTGGCAGGAGACGCCCGACGCGGCCGTCGCGGACCTCCAGTCGACGCCCCAGCTGCCGGCCGAGGTGGACGTCGTCATTGTCGGCAGCGGCATCACCGGGGCATCCATTGCGTGGCACCTGCAAGAGTCTCAAGAGGCAAGAGAGTCTAAACCCAAAAAGTCGATTCTCATGCTGGAAGCGAGACAGGCAGCATCGGGCGCGACGGGCCGCAACGGCGGACACACCAAGGCGGCGTCGTACCGCTCGTTTCTCGACCACGCCGCCAAGCTCGGCACGCCCGCCGCGGTGCAGATTGCCCGGCTCGAGCTGGAGGCCATTCACAGCGTGCACGGACTCGCTGCCGGCAGCCACGGCGGCAAAAAGACGGACCCCATTCCGTGCGACTCCAACCCGTGCGAGACGCTGGACGTCATCTACGACGCGGCACAGTGGGCGCATGCCAAGAAGGCCGTGGCGGCCATGCGGGCAGCCATGCCGGCGGGCGACGCGGCGGCCGAGTACGGGCTGTACGAGAGAGACGAGGCGCTGCGCACATTTGCATGTGCCGATTTCACCGACAAGGACAAGGACAGCGGCAAGGAGCAAGAACAAAAAGTGCAGGGCGTCGTCAAGTACGTCGCCGGCAGCGTGTCTGCGTACCGGTTTACCGTCGGCGTGCTCAAGCAGTGCCTTGCGCGGGGCCTGAACCTGCAGACGGGCACGCCGGTGTTGAAAGTGACCAAGGCCGACACCACGGGAAGAAGAAAATGGCTCGTCGAGACGGGCCGCGGCGTGGTGGCGGCCCAGGATGTCGTGCTGGCGACCAACGGCTACACGGCCTTTTTGGTGCCGGAGCTGCAGGGCGTCGTGCTGCCTCTGCGCGGCCAAATTGCGATGCACCGTGTCGGCAGCAAGATGCCGACGCCGCTGCCGACGACGTACAGTTTTATCTACGAGGGCGGGTACGAGTACATGATCACGCGGCCACCGGGGTCGGATTGCGCGGGCGACATGGTGATTGGTGGCGGGCTCAAGTATGCCGAGGACTCGTATTTGAGTAGCGGAAGTGACAAAGACAAAGACAAGGACAAGAACAAAAACAAAAACGGCGACGCCGGGCCGAGCGAGTTTGGCAGCACAGACGACACGACCCTCAACCCGCGCATTTCTGCGTACCTGCAAGACATCCCCGTGCAGTACTTTGGCCGGGAGCAGTACTGGGGCGAGGACGACGCAGCCGGGCGCGTGCGGTCGGAGTGGACGGGCATCATGGGGTACACGCCGGACACGTATCCGCTGGTGGGCCGTCTGCCGGGGGGCAACCAGCAGGGGCTGTGGCTGTGCTGCGCGTTCCAGGGCCACGGCATGGTGTACTCGTGGCCGTGCGGGCGGGCGGCAGCAAGCATGATCGGGGGGGGTGAATCTGTGGAGGAGTGGTTTCCGGCGTGTTTCCGGGTGAGCGAGGCCCGGCTCCAGGGCCAGTAGCACGAGGATATTGCACGAGGCCGCCACATGGCCGGTGGTTGGAATGGCTCGAGTAGCAGAACAAGGCACGATGGCGTAGCCCGGTCTAGATCGTGTCTGTCTCGAGAGGGTATCATTGAGGCTGGGACCAAAGAGGAAACTCTCTGCTCTAGTTATGGCATGCTATATTCTCACGATCCTAACACCTCAACCAGCAGTTGCTGCCAAAGTCTCAAGCTCTATCAAGGATTGCATAGTAGATACAATTTAAATCTGCAATGATGGCAATACCCTTTTTCACTCCAAAGACACCCTTTGCTCGCCGAAGATGCCTCTAGATCGTCACTATCCAGGCTGCCGGTAATGTCTCGTCTTGTGTATGACAGCAATGCACAATGCTGCATCATTCATCTTTATTCTACTATGCTCTTTGATTTTGTAATCTCGACCCCGAGCAGTTGTTGTTTGTCATGGTTGCAGTGCCGGCGGCCCTCGTCGTATCCTTCTCTCTTCTTTCATCGCATTATTCATCGCATTCACTCTCCTTGACGACGGAGCTTACCGCCCTTCGTATCCTTCCATAGAGTCTTGAAAGGCGGTGTTGTTTACGCACTTGCGGAGTATTAGATTTGTCTCGGGGTATGTATGCACGGTCTTTCCGGTCGGGATGTCCTAGTCGGTGAATAACAGAGGAAAATAGGCAAATAGACAGACGGACGGGACGGCAAAGTGCAGAAGTTCGTCTTGGATATTAAATTACAAATAATAAGATAGATCAAAACAAACAAACAAATAAAAATATGCACCAGAATCCTGCGCGCACTTTGCCAGTGGATTGGGCCAAGTGTGCTGCAAGCCATGCGCCGTGCAGCATGACAATAAAGCAACCCGACAAGGCGGGTGGTGGCCGATGGTGTATTATTGGTGTACTCTATGTTGGTATCTTAATAGCTGAGACCATGCAGCGGGTGAATCCGCGTATTATTGTATGTTTTATTTTGTTTCATCTTCTTCCTTTTTCTTCCTTTTTCTTTCTTTTTTTTCTTTTGTCTTTTCGTAGTCTATGTCCCTCCTTTTCCCGTGTCACTCAATGTCACATTTCAGCTCAATAATGCCCAACCAACATGCAGATGGTATTGTGATGAGCTGATGGGAAAAGAAAGAAAAATGACAACTCGATGCAATAAACAAAATAAATAAAACCAACAAAATTAAACTAAGCTAAAAAGAAGAAAAAGAAAATAGAAAAGGTGCCACGTAACCTCGCTTATGTACGTACGGGCAGAATAGATGACCCGTGAATAAACATACGTAGAATATGCATACACAGATTGCCATAATCAATCGACATTGCACAACCCGAGCAGCCGGATCGAGCACAAGTGTTATTGTACATACTATGTAGTATAATTCCTCGTCAGCCCATTTTTCCATTTGCCCCTCCTTCCTCCAACTCCAGTTCTCGGGCCTACCACCCTGTTGGGACTGTCTCTGTTTCTCGCTTTCCGTCTCCCCTATCCTAGATTCTGTTTTTCTTCTTTACTCTAGATATGCATGGTTTTAGTTATGGTTCTTTTAATTTGTTACACATCGACTCGCGCTTGACACATAGCGGCATACTACCGGTCCTGTTCGGCCACTGCCCGGCAGGAAATATGGCCGGCAGAAAGGGTCCGTCAGTGTCTATGTAGAGTCGAGATTAGTAATACTCCAGATCCAGGCATTATTAATTAATACAATTATATCTAATGTTTAAGAAATAGCACCTATAAATTAACATTTAGTAGCATGTAAACACCTAGAATAGACAAGGGATATCGACCCAACAGTTTGGTCTGTGGTACGTATCACGGGCTGATTGTAAGGAACAAGAGAAGAGAAAACTCGAAGGAAATTTATTATCTATGAAAAAGAATTACATTTATTAACTGACAAGACTTACGTGCATAGGGGTTTTAGGAGTTCTGGTCACACTGCTCCATGGCGGCTCGCTCGGCCGAGGTTGGGTGATTAGAAGAGTGATGAAAAGGGGGTGAGAAAAAGAAATGCAAACAAAAGGAAGAAGATAAGAGGGAGAGGGAGAAAAATAAAAGGAAAAAGAAAAAAAAGAAAAAGAAAAAAACCGCAAAGAGAGACGAAAACAGAGTGAAAAGTAAAAGTGACAACCCTCCCACACCAACCATGGCTAGGGTCGTATTCCCGGCTGACGACGGCGGAGGATCTTCCCAGAAACAGACTGCTGGGACCAAGAAACGATGCATGCAGTAGCAGGGGGGAGGCGAGTTGTCCAGTCCTTTTCACTGCCAGCACATCTCCTGCACCTGCACCCATTTGCATCCATTTGCACCCATTTGCATCTCGTGTATTCTGCAAATCTCCTGCACTGGTTTGCATCAGGATTTGGAGGCCCAGAGTCCAGAGTCCCGAGTCCAGAGAACCTAAATAATAAGAGATCAGGACACCTCAAGCAAGGGATAAACAGAGAAAAGAAAGAGAAGAAAAAAGAAGAGAAAAAGATAAAAAAGAGATAAAAAGAGACAAGAAAGGCATATCTCAATACAGTAATAGCTGCAACCAGCCTGTTGGGACAACACATCACCGCCTACTGTGGGTTTTTTATTCTCTCATCTCTTTTATTATTTTTTCTTTTATTTTTTTCTTCTTTCTTCTATTTTCTTCTTTTCTTCCATTCTGCAAGTCATCCAGCGGTCAACACATGAAACAGCCAGGCCTCTGCTCTTCCTCTACATAGTACATACTATATCCTATCTACCACAGCCCTGGTCGCCGGGAAGATCCCTCATCGGAGCTTGTCCTCTCTAATTATATTTTATTCTTTTTTTCTTTTTCCTCTACTCTATTCAGCCGAATCTTTTTATATTTCCACTTCCACTTAATATCCCTGCCTTGACCCTCTACACCCGACCCCGACCCAAGCCGGCGGGACATGTTTACTCTCACCCATTCTCATCTCACCCATCCCGCCACTCTCGTGTTGTTTAGGCGTATCCCGCTCTTTGATTCTTCTCACATCTTCTCGGACTTATATAGTCTACAGTCCCTTTCCTGTTTGTAGTGTTGGTCTTTGACACTTGACACTTCATCTTACCACACTATCACACTATCTACATCATTCCATTATCCTGTCATCCATCGTCTACATCTATATACACTGTCTATATCTCTACACCATCCACACCATCTACTATACACCTCTACTATACACCTCTACTATACACCATCTACTATACACCATCCACCATCCACCATCCACCATCCACCACCACACCAACACCATGGGCTTCCTCAACCCACAGCCCCGGCGCCACAGCAAGTCGTCCCGCCGGCCACACACGGCCAGGTCCAGCAACGCCGGCCCCCTCAGCATCGCCCAGCTGTGCGAGGCCGACCCCAACACCATCTATGAGGCCGACGGCCACATCGAGGCCGCCTCGCCCGGCGACGGCACGCCTGAATACACCCACGAATACCCCTACGCCAGCCCCTCCCCAGGCCATGCCGCCTCCGAGCCGTCCTCCAGCATGGAGCCCGTCTACGAGAACGGCATGCAGTACCACGGCCTCGTGCGCTCGCCGCCGGCCAGCCGCAGTGCCGCCGCAAAGCTCTACGCCCTGCCCAACGACGAGGTCGAGAAGAACCGCGACGACATGAAGCACAACATGGCCATCTCGCTCATGAGCGACCAGCTGTTCCACGCCCCCATCCACCGCCGCCTCGCCGCCGGCGGCGCCCAGGTGTTTGACCTCGGCACCGGCACCGGCATCTGGGCCATTGAGCTCGGCGAAAAGTACCCCCAGGCCGTCGTGCGCGGCGTCGACCTGTCGCCCATCCAGCCGGCCTACGTGCCGAGCAATGTGTTCTTTGGGGTCGACGACTTTGAGGACGACTGGCCGTACGACCCCAGCTTCTTCGACTTTATTCACATGCGCTTTGCGCTGTGGGCCGTCGACGACCGCATGTCGCTGCTGAGCAAGATGTACCACTACACCAAGCCCGGCGGCTATGTCGAGTTCCAAGAGTTCGTCCCCGTCCTGCAGAGCGACGACGGCACCGTGCCGCCGCCGCAGATGGCGCCCAACGCGCTGCGCGACTTTATCACGTATGTGCAGATGGGCCTGCGGCAGTCGCCCCAGCTGGCGGGCGACCTGTTCTGCAGCATGGCCGACGGCGCCGGTGGTGCTGGTACAGACCACGACGACCACGGCGTCCACGGCGCCAACAAGCTGCCGCACGAGCTGCGCTATGCCGGCTTCGAGGGCGTGCGCACCGTCATCCACAAGTGCCCCATCGGCACGTGGCCCAAGAGCAAGGAGCTGCAGCGCTGCGGCATGCTGCTGCAGGGCGCGATGCTCGAGGGCCTCAAGAGCTGGGCGTACCGGCCGCTGGGCGCGACGGCGGGCGGCCTGGGCTGGACGCCGACGCAGATCGAGATGTTCCTGATCGAGGTGCGCAAGGCCGTCATGGACCCGACGATGCACGCCTACTTTCCGATGCAGGTCACCTATGCCTACAAGCCGATGTAGTTTTTTTTGGTCTCTTATTCTTTCTTTTTTCTTCTTTTCTTCTTCTTCTTTGCTTCTTTTCTTCTTCTTTTTTGCTTCTTTTCTTCTTCTTTTTTGCTTCTTTTCTTCTTCTTTTTTGCTTCTTTTCTTCTTCTTTTTTGCTTCTTTTCTTCTTCTTTT